>JAULJZ010109805.1:0-11573 GCA_032270985.1 Heliamphora pulchella
CATCACTCGGTTTAGCATAAAAACTCACTTATTTTTTTGTTCTCTCTTTTTCTACACTTTCTCTTTTCTTTTCACTCTCCTTTTTCTTTTCACTCTCTATTTTTGAACACTAGTCTCACAAGTTTTTTTCAACTCATTTTTTCTTTTCAATTTCATTTGATCTTCATACACTTGTCTTGGAGTCAAAGGAACAAGAGTAATGGTCTTATTGTCTTTCATGAATGTATGCCGATTCTTGAACCTGTCATGAGTAACCTTCCTGTCGAATTGCCCCGCCTGCCCAATAGTATGTGACCCGCATGCATGGGAACAACATCAAAAAGTACTTCATCCTTGTACTTCCCAATGGAGAAGGAAACTAACACTTGCTTGTTATCCTTGATCTCCCCACATTCATTTTAACCACTGTAGCTTATATGGCCTAAGATGTTTCAAGAGAGATAAATTTTACTTTTCAACTAAAGTAGTGCTAGCCACATTAGTATAACTTCTCCCATCAATGATCATACTACAAACCTCGTTACTGATGTGGCATCTAGTATGAAAAATGTTCTCCCTTTGTTGTTTCATGTCATCCTCTTTGACTTGGGCACTAAAAGCACGCCTAGCCACAAGTGACTCACCCTCTACCAGATACTCAACATCATCATCACAAGCGGCCTCAAGTTGTGGCATTTGTTCATCCTCTCTCTCACTTTCAGTTTCCACCCCTCCATCAGCACGTGCATTCATGGTCCTCTTATTTGGACAATGTGAAGCTATGTGACCTACGCCCAAATAACGGAAACATTTAATGTCACGATTACGAGTTTGAGGTTCGGTTCTACCTTTGGTGGAGCTGGAAACTTCATCTCTCTTATTGGGTGGTTCAGTTTTGAATTTGACAACAGCCCCGTTGTCTTTCTTCCAATCAGATCTCCATGAAGTAGATGAGCTTGAATTTTGCAGTGAACGAGCCCCTTTCCTTTTAAGTTGTCGTTCCACATTTATTGCCATATGCACCATGTCCTCTAACTCTACGTAGTGTTGTAATTCTACTATGTTGGCAATATCCCGGTTCAGCCTATTCAAAAACCTTGCCTTGGTAGCTTCTCTATCTTCTTCGAT
Organism: Heliamphora pulchella; assembly: GCA_032270985.1. Classification (NCBI taxonomy): domain Eukaryota; kingdom Viridiplantae; phylum Streptophyta; class Magnoliopsida; order Ericales; family Sarraceniaceae; genus Heliamphora; species Heliamphora pulchella. The sequence continues at coordinate 1,108 of JAULJZ010109805.1, forward strand.
GTTAGCCTGAATCACGGCTATCTCCATCTATTTGTAGTAATCAGCCACGCTCTCATAACCTTGAGTAAGGCATTGTTACTTTTGATATAAATCCCTATAGTAGTGACTTGGAACAAATCGCCTCTTCATGATTGCCTTCATCTCCTCCCATGTCTCAATAGGCCTCTCATGGTTTCTCCTTCTGTTCATCACAAGTTGATCCCATCATATAATAGCAAAATTGGCAAATTCAATGACGGCGAGTTTTACCTTTTTCTCCTCAGAGTAATTATGGCACTCAAAAATCAACTCAACCTTCTTTTCCCATTCCAAGTATGCTTCTGGATCATTCTTCCATTGGAACAATGGAATCTTCATCTTGATGCTTCCTAGATTTCTGTCAACCCCATCTCGCCATCTGGGATCTCTTCAAAAATCTAGACCATGCCTTCTGCCTCTTGGTACGACCCTGCCGTCTCTATTCAAAGGACCTTGATCATCTTCACCGTTGAATTCAACCTCCTGGTCGTCATCAGAAGCACGCTCGTCTTGCCTTCTTTGGTTTCGTTCTTCACACTATGTAGCAATAACAGCGTCTTGCCTATCCATCTAATCCCGAATTTCATTAAACACCACGTTCATGCGTTTAAATTGTTGCTGTATAGCCTGCAACATGAGTGGCTCTCTTCGCTCGTCTAAACCTTCAGCCCTGGAAGACATTTATTTGAAACTAAAGAAACAAACAAATGTTAGAAATAATCTCTCACACACTCCCTTCCGTGTTTGCACTCCAATAAGGTCACTCCACTCGTGTATGCACTCTTTTGGCTTTTTCCCGATAATAAGCTACCCACTCGTCTTTTACCACTCTTGTTTCCCTTACAAGTTCTTTAAGAACTAATTGAACTTCAACCAAGGAACAACTTGTATTGTCCCAACTAGCAATAGATCTAAGAAACGAAAGGGAATAAAAGTGACACGAAATATACGGACGTTGGGGAGAGAAAAAGACAAACGAAAAATACCGTCGATGATATACAAAATGATGATATACGCAAATAATGTGAACCACAAATGATATACAAAATGATCAATTACCCAAAAAAAAAAGATATACGAAATGATGAAGTACTTGAATTTCAAATGATGATATACGCAACTAATTGGAAAACAAAGTTCATTATATTAGCCACATAAAGTACTTGAATATTTATTACCAAAAACAGCTTCTTCTTCTCTCTTTTTTTCTTTTTTTTTAAACAAGGTTTGGCAAACCCTAACACACCATTGCCGAAACTCTAGAATGTAGTTTTTTTTTTTTTTTTTTTTACGGCCAAAACCTTGCAAAAACCCTAGAATACGTTGTCAACTCAAATCCTAGCCACCCTCTTTATGCAACACAAGATTTCAACACAAGATTTCAACAAAAGATATCGATTGATCTCAAAAGATAATGGTTGATTGATCTCAAAAGATATTGATTGATTGATTGAACTCAAAAGATATTGATTTCAACACAAGATATGAATTTCAGAATCATAACAAAGTGTGGCCTCCAACAAAATATTGATTGATCCTTTCTTTTAAAAAAACAAGGGAATAAAAACAAATAGACTCAAGCAAAGATTAAAAATAAGGAATTGACAAGAATTAAGAACGACGCTAAACAAGAACAAAAATTCAAGAGAGAACAAGGATCAAGAAAAAATCAGAAATTAAGAAAGACAAAAACGATACCTAGAAAATGCCTCGACAAAAACACAAAATAAAGAACGTAAAAGAATAGATAAACCTGATTTGAAGCCTAAGCTTTGATACCAAATAATGTGAACCCGCAAAGATTTGAATCCCCTTGAATCCACGAACAAATTAAAATGAACTCAAGAACGTCAAAATCAAGTCAAAGAACAAATCTTGACTCGTTGAACTCTTGTTTCAAGAACCAAGATTGTAGCTAGAACACCACAAGAAAGAAACCTTGATAAGTTCTTTAGTTCACTCAAGAACTACAAGAGAAACTTTTTCTCAAAGAAAATTATACTTCACTTTAGTCATGTCAAAATAATAAATTGAGGCTCCTTTATATTGGAGAAAGTTGGAAGAAATTCCTTATTTCTAAGCAATGTGGGACAACATGTGCTAGCTAAAACTAAACCTAACTAAACCCATTCATGGGCTGGCCGAAATTACTTAGGCCCAGACCCTTATTCTTCTTATAATAATTAAAAGCAAAACTCAACAAATTAAATAGTCCAACAAGCCCATAAGCATGAATATTAAAATTCAAAACATTAGGTTGTGCTTCTCTCCGTAGCTTGTATCACATGAAGTGAAACAGGTTCTTCTTCTTGTGATCTCATTTTAAATAGTGGATTCTTGTATAATAAATTGGCATGCTCGGTCAAGGTAGATTACATCAATCCTTGCATTGCGTCCTTGATCTTCTTTGCTCTTGATCTTGTGATTGGCTCTTCTGGGACTTGCAATGGATCTCTGAGACTCTGTCTATCATGTCTAAGACCACCTTAATTCCCATCACTTTGGGCGTTTGGATTAATAAACTTAGGAGCCAAGTTAAAAACGCGTTTAGCTGATGTGATTTCTATGAGGGAATCTGAGTAGGTAATCCAAGTTAGAAACATGTGGGGTTGGTTTAGCATGAACCTATGTGGCTATGTGTTAGCATGCTTATGTGGTTAGCATTTATGTTCATGCAATGTGCTGCGTCATATGTTCTGTCTTTTCATATAGATGCGATGTCCACGCGGGGAGGACGAGGCCGTGGTCGAGGCCGTGGCCGTGGTGCTGGCCGAAGGACATTCTAGTCCCAGATATTGGGGATGCTTATGCACCCCAAGGACTTATTGACAGAGATCTGTTGCGTGAGATGGTCGGCTCCATTCAGCGGCTGGCTGAGGCCTCTAGGGAAAGAGAGTGTACCTGAACCGAGGGCAACGATTGCAATGCATGAGTTTCGACGTCTGGACCCTCCTACCTTTTTTGTGGATCCCAATCCCACGATAGCCACTGAATGGCGGGAACTGGTCACCAGGATCTTGGACACGCTTCAGATAGAGGAAGATGATCTGAGAGTTACTTTTGTTGCCTTCCAGCCAGGGATGGCAATGGGGCGGGGCAGGGCCAGGGATTAATTCCCCCATCCCCATCCCCTATTTGATCGAGGCGGGGACGAAAAAAATATCAAAAAAATAGCAGGGAACGGGGCAGGGACGGGGATATTTCGAGTTTAATTTTTGATGTTTAAAATTGTAATATTAATAAAATTTATAAATAATATAATAAATAAAAAATAATAGTTGATGAATTTTTTTTTTGGGTAGTTAAATGTAGTATAACAGAAAAAAAGAAACATGGATACAAGAGGTATACCTCAGGCCTTACAAACCACCGCAAAACGAAAGTCAAAAGCAATCAAAAATAGGCTTTATGGCTGAGCCACAACCAACCAAACTAACCAAGAGGCAAACAAGGCCTTACAAAATTCAAACAAAATATACAACCCATCTTGGATGCCTAAACCATAACTCCTGGAGAGAAATGGGATAGAAAACCAATCAAAAGAGGACAACATGGCCACAATGAGATATGAACAATGGAGCATCAATCAAAAACATGGGAAAAGCAGCACAACCGTAGCAAATTACAACCGCAGCACAACCGCAGCAAATTACAACCGTAGCACAACTGCAGCAAATTACAACCGCAGCAAGCAGCAGCAAATCACAGTATCAAGGAGCAGAACTAGACCGCAGCAAAAACCCGCAGCAGCAACCAACACCTAAATGCAGCAACACACCACAGCCAAACCAGAGCAACAATCAGCAAGCAGCAGAACTACAGCAACAAAACGAAGCAAGAACAGGAGCCCTTTTCAGCCCCCAAACAAAACCGCAGCAGAGAGCACTAACCACCCACCAAGAACAAATCAACATCAAAGCTGGCCAAAGGAACCAGCTGCCACAGGCCCACAAATAAAGTGCAGAAACTGATCAGCCAAAATGAAACAGCGCATAACAGCCCAAGGAGAGCAGAAGGTACCAGGAGAAAAAAACACACACTCACACACGCAAACATTCCCTTACACTAGCCGTAAGGGGAAGGCTTAATACACATATAAGATAGAGAAAGAAAAACAGAGACATAACAGGTTCCCACAGTCATCAAAAAAGCCACTGCTGCTAGAAAGAAAACAAAACAGACCCAAAAAAACTGCTACAGGCTCCCAAAAACATAAATCTATATCAAACTAACCCCACCCAAGGAAAACCGACCCATACAGGACAACATTGAAAGCAAGTAAAGAGCTATGAACACCCCTCATAGCTAGGGAGCAAAACATGAAGCAACTATATAAACCTGTGGAAAAACAGAAAAGCCAAAATTCAGGAGGCAGCTACCCTAGATCAAAACCTGGAGGAAAATATAATGCCAGCAACAAAATTAAAACCAGGAGCTCAACAAGCTGCTACCACCAACAAAATCTGAAGCAAAGCAATAATCCGGGGCACAACAGGCCGCTATCTCCAAGGAAAGGGCAAACCTCCGGACCATTATGCTCCCAACCGAGGCTTCTTCCTTCGAGGAGCTGGCAACCAACAGGACCTGGACATATCAAACAGTATAAACCAATGAAAGTACAGAAAAGAAACACGCACCCAGATGGGGATATACAGCTAATAGACAATAGAAAACTCGGTACTCCAAAGAAAGGAGGGCAAATCTCGTAAAGGAACCAGACAAGTGTATAGCTCAAACTCCAAAGGGAAAAGAAGCAAATCTCACTAAGCTCCTCGCTGCGATAACACAAAACCTAGACCTTCCACGCCAATCTGCATAACAACAAAGCTTGCAGGGAATAAATGTTATAAACCTCACAAAACACTCACTCATTAAGACTGTATCTCTCAGCACTCCAAAGAGGGGAAAGAAGCTAAACTCACAATCATCCAACCAAAGCTGCCAAGCTGTAGCAAACAAGAAGCAATTAATAATTGGCATTAGTTGAAAAAATATCCATCCCAAGGCTCCACTCACCCAGGATCTCCATATTCGTCTGAGAAACAAACACTCTCCTTTGGGTGGAAAGCCTCTCTCTCACCATCACATAGATATCCTTCAAGACTCCCTCCCAGACCTTCTTAGTACCCTGGAATTTTCTAAGATTACGTTCCCTCCAAATACAGTAAAGCGAGACCGAGAACGCCAGTCTCTTAACGCTAGCAGTCAAGGTTTTACCGATCACCTTAGAGACAAAAGCATCCTTCCATATCATCCAAGAATTCTCAGACCAACCAACTCCACATTTAGCTAAAACCCTAGTCCAAATAGACTGAACATAGGGACAAGAAAAGAAGAGATGATCATGGGTCTCCAAAGCCCCAGAGCATAAACAACAGCTAACATCACACTCAAGACCAAACCTTCTAAGCCTATCACCAGTACTAAGGCGACCTCTAATCGCGACCCAGAGGATAAAACTGATGCGAGGGATATGGTGTTTGAACCAAACCAGCTTACACCAAGACGGTGCAGGTTTATGGACTCTAATCTCCTCCCAAAGGGACCCAATGGAGAATTTATTGCCGTTGAGTGACCACTTGATTCTATCACACCGGGATGCATCAGGAAGAAAACTAATCTCCCTACGCATCTCCAAAAGATCCAGAGTCACAGCAGAGGGCCATCTCCAGCAATTACCATTCACAATCTGATTAACCTTGGCATCCAAACCCATCCCGGAGTCATACACGATCCTAGACGCCTTAGCCTCAACCAAAGACCCCCAGGGATGCCAAGGGTCTAACCACAAAAAAGTATCGTCACCATTGCCAATCTCGTAAAGGAAATAGTTGATGAATTATAATAACTAAATATACAAATATAAGAAATGAGAAAGAAAAATTAGAGATAAATATAATATTTTAATATTTTGAACTTATTATATTTATAAAATATATATTTTATACATATACTAATATTTAAAAATTATTTATTTTATATAATCAGAGCCGGGGTGGAAAAAATGGGACGAAAAGTGCAAATACCGTCCCCACCCCGTTTTTTATCGGGGGCGGGAAAAACCCTACAAAGCAGGGCGGGGCGGGGGAAATTGCCATCCCTACTTTCAACTGAGAGGGAGTGCTCACCTGTGGTGGAAATTCGCCAGGACTACAGTTGGAGGCACTTGGGAGGCGTTCACAAAGGTGTTCCTAGAGAAATACTTTCCTGCAACTTTAAGGGATCAGTACAGAGAGGACTTTCTTTTCCTAACTCAGGGGACGATGACAGTAGTTGAGTATGAGGTTGAGTTTACTAATTTATTTCAGTTTGCATAAGAGATTGTGCCAACTGATGAGTTCCGTACAAAGAGGTTCGAGAGGGGTTTGAGGCCCGCTATCAGAGATCGAGTAGCGGCATTCAGGATGCATCTTTTTACGGAGTTAGTGGAGACCACCATGAAAGTGGAAGACACTCTGAACGAGACTTGCAGAGGTAGAGACAGTAGGGGTCAGCAAGATGAGGGACGTGCACAGTCTCGGGGACGCAATGATAAGCATCAACGGATGTCTGGTCCGAGTTCGTATCCCGTGGGGTCGTATCAGCCATAGGCTTCTGTATCCTCGCCTCCCGTAGTCTCAACAATAAGGTAGGACCAGGGGAAGTTGATTTGTTATCGATGCATGTAACCTGGGCATTGTGTGGTGGATTGCTTAAAGCCGAAGTAATCCTACACTTTGGCACCAGTGCAATCGCATGGAAGGGAACTGTCAATTTTCTATGGGTGTGGTTAGACGGGCCATATTCACAGGACCTGTCCCCAGAGAGAGGATGCGCCCAGTATAGTGGGCACACAAGATGGTTTGTTTGTGCTGGATCGACAGCAGCCAGCAGTACAGACTTCTTGGGTGACAGACCGCGATGCATCAGTTTAGTCTGTACGATAGCCAACAGTTCCAGGTTATAAAGGGCAGGCAAGATGACGCCGAGTATATGCTCTTCCAGATCCTTGTTCTTTGAGGGCACCGGCCGTGCCTGAGGATGCAGCTATGCCTTCAGTAAGCAGAGGTACTTTCTGAGTGTACAGATTTTGAGCCAGTGTTCTTACTAATGTTGGAGCATTGCATTTCCTTGTGGTATCTGTTTGGGAGTTGGTGATGGACTCCGTGGGTAGTGTGCTATGCTGAGGTAGTGGTTGGTGACGATGTGAGGTTGGGGTGAGTTGTAGATCCCGTGTCTTTGAGATAGTTGGCCATTATTTACGATGACTGACCTTGTTCAACTATATCTTAAGAGTGGTTTGGCTAACCATCCCGTGTACATGTGTCGATGGTGATCGATAGGGTCATTTCTTTTGACCTTGAGTCAAATTTCGGGGACAAAATTCCTTTAAGGGGGTAGAGTTGTGAGATCCTGACCCGTTTTCTTTTTCGGCGTTTTTCGACGCGCGTTTCGTGTTTATGTAATAGCATGTTTATATGCGTTTAGATGCATGATCGGGGTTAGATATGCATGCGGGGTTGGTTCCCGGGGCCATGGGGCGATGCGGTGCCAATTTCAAAAATTCAAAAAAAAAAATTTTTGAAGACCTATAAATACCTGAGTTAGATACATTCAAAAGATATTTTCAAAACTTCTCCAGTAAGTTTTTCTTTTCTCTCTGCCTTTTCTCTAACTTCGTGGGGGCCCGGGGCTCAGTTTTTGACGATCAAACAATGGATCCTTGCTTTTGGCACGGTGGGCTACGTGTTTATTCAAATAGAATTTCAGTCTGGCAAAGCTCAATTTTGCACGGGGTTCGAGGCGTCGAGTTTTTAACTTACCAAGATAGGATCCTAGACTCTCATATCTTATAATGGTGCAACGTGTAATAGTGCGTGTTTTTACCGATTAAAATGCATGAGATCTGGTTTTGTTTAAAAGTTGGGTTTTGGGACTTAAAACCATTTTTTATCATTTTCGGTGGATGAAATCGGGTGTCTGGTGTTTTTTTTGAGGTCTTGGTGTTAAGCCTAGGCGTATGTATGTTTAAGGGTGTGGGATGGGAGTTTGGAGGCTTCGATTCAAGGGTTTGGAGGCAAACACCGTAGCTTAAAAAATAATTTTCGAGGGATGTTAGTCGACTAGATCTTGAAGATCAGTCGACTGGATCTTGAGTTTGGGAGGTCAGTCGACTGACATGCTTATGTTTTGGGTTTTTGGCTTTTCTAGTGTGTTTTCAGTCGACTGGGGGCTTGGGGTCAGTCGACTAAGCTCCTGTGTGGGCGTTTAGCGTTTGCTTTGATTGTTTTGGTTGGTTAGATGTGGGTGTGGTGCACGGTTAGGTGCGTGGTTCGCCGTTGGGTTTGTGTTGGGCGCGAGTGGGCGTTGTGGGTTTGTGATGGCCGTGTTGGGCATGTTCGGGCCCGTGGTCCTTTTTGGGAAAGGTGTTGATTTTTGAAAACCTAGGCTTATGGGTTGAGTGTTTACCTTTGAGTTAGGCGTGGTTTTGCGAGTTGTTAGTTGTCCATGTGATTGGATGTTGATTATGTGACGAGTGGCGTCATGATGTGATGGTTATATGTGGTTTTGTGCATTTATAACTTAGTTTTATTTATGCATGATGCAAGATGAAAATGTGGTCTTATGTGATATTGGTATGAATGTTAGCCCCAGCTAACGATGGATGAATGTGGCTCATAGTGTTTAGCTTATATTGCATGTTTTGTATAGTTTCTGCTGAGTTTTGGCTCATAGTGTAGGATTTAAAATGTTTTTCTGGTACCGATCACGCAGGTTGATTCGGGGTTGTTGGAAAGGTGGAAGAGCTGTAGTCTTCCTTTTTGCTAGTTTTAAACATGTATGCTGTAACATGTTTTTCGATGTTGGAACCATGTAATGTAAGTCGTTTGGCGGTTATATATAATGCATGTATGATTTATTTTAAGAGTATATTCTCGGAATGGGTGTTGTGTATGGTTGTTTGTAGGTATTTCACGTGACCCGGAGTTTGGGGCGTGACTGTGTCAAAATGATATTTTTACATGATTTTCTCATAAAAGGGGAGAATGCTTAACAATTGGTATTTGGTTTTCTAACAATTGGTATCTTGTTTAATGTCAAAACGATGCTATATCAAAGAGTGGGAGAATGCTTTTTAAATAAATTTTATTTTTGCGCTTCTACTTTTTGATGATGTCAAAAGGGTGAGAATGTTTGAGCAAAATAAATATCATTTTTTAACATTCCTTTTGATTTGAGAAAAAGAGAGTTTACATTGAACATAATGATTAAATCTTTTTGATATGTAAAAAAGGGGAAGAGCTTATACTTCAAATGTTTTTTTTATAATTAATTGTAATATAAAAGAAAAAAAAATATACATGTTTCTAAGGGGCATACCCTAGGTAGTTACATCACTTACCAACATAACAAGAAAACAACATAAACAACATGATGCACATAACCCCCGCTTGGCAGCGAAGAAAACTATCTAACAAAGCATATTCCACGCAGAACCTACATGGATGGAAAAAGGACACAAAAAGAAGACAAAACCAAACCAGCAAAAGGAGCTGGTCTACCAACACCAATAGACACAAATGTCCTGAAGGGCCGCCACCACTGTCGCCCAATGCTGCCGCGAGAGCGGCCTGTTTTAGCCGTCGTTTGCAGCAGTTTTTCTCACCTTTTTGCACAATTTTTCATCCATGCTTTAATGCTATTTTGTGCCTAAAAAATTGCTCAAAACCAGTCCCAAAAATATCCCAAAAAACCACCGAAAACAACCCGAACGGCCCCCAAAGGCGTCGCCGCTGAGGCTGTTTTGTGCTGATTTTTTGCTACTTTTTAGACTTGTTTTCCTGCTGCTTTTTATGCTTAAAACCTGTAGAAAATTTTCTGAAAAACCAATCACAAAATCGTGAAAAAATTCCAAAACCACCGCCGGTGCCACCGATTATGCCGCCGTCTGTTCTTTGTGTTCTTAGACCTTCGAATCTATTCTTACATATATCGAACAATATCTAAAAAAAATAAAACTTTTACATTGAAACCTATGTCCCAGAGACACACAAATGATCTAAAAAGTCTAAACTATCACTATTAACCATCGTGATTAAAAAATTAATTAAAATTATCAATCAAACCATTCAATCAAACATGAATACAACGATGATCATAAAACTGGGATTAGAACGCCTGCAAAATAAAGTTAGCACAGTTCTAAAACTACCCAATCCCTCGATTAAACCGTATTCATTAATCAAAACGACTCTGATACTAATTATTAGAGGCAAAGTACCAAAATCATTGACTTGAATACGATTTTTTGGATAAAAAAATATTGGACGAGCAATCGTCGAAACATGCTCCGATTTAAAACTTTTTGATATCGAATGATCAAAATAAAATCGTACTCCCAAAGTTAGATTCGGGATTATACTTTTCGAAATCTGGTAGAATGATTTCGGTTACTGCAACAACTACGA
>JAULJZ010109816.1:0-11573 GCA_032270985.1 Heliamphora pulchella
TTAAAATTTAAAATGCCAATTCCAATTGATTTCCTCATAAATTCAAAGCGTACTGCTTCAAGAGGTTTTGTGAACAAATCAGCCAATTTTCTTTTAGTGTCAATGCGTTCAAGGGTAATGATGATATCCTCAACTAACTTACAGATGAAATGGTGCCTTATATCTATGTGCTTAGTCCTCTAGTGTTGATCTGAATTTTTGAAAATATTAATAGCACTCGTGTTATCACAGTAAAGTATAATAGACTCTTGATCTAGACCATAGTCAAACAGCATTTGTTTTATCCATAATAGTTGAGTACAACAACTACCAGTAGCTATGTACTCAGTCTCGGCAGTAGACAAAGAAATAGCATTTTGTTTCTTACTATGCCATGACACTAAATTGTTACCGATGTAGAAATACCCTCCTAATGTGCTTTCTCTGTCATCTGCACATCCTGCCCAGTCAGCGTCAGAAAAACCTGTAATGTTTGAGTTAGTAGTATCTTTGGAGAACCAAATACCAAACTCAACAGTAGAATTCACATATCGGATAATCCTTTTAACATCAGTTAAATGTGATTCCTTTGGATTAGACTGATATCTTGCACAAATTCCAGCACTGAAGGCAATGTCAGGTCTACTAGCTGTGAGATATAGTAGACTTCCTATCATGCTCCTGAACATGGTTTGATCAACATTTTCACCTTTTTAATCTTTTGACAGTTTAACAGATGTACTCATAGAAGTTCGAATGGGTTTGGTAGATTCAAGTTTAAATCTCTTTACTAGGTTTTTAACATATTTTGACTATGAGATAAAAATCCCTTCATCAGACTGTTTGATCTGTAAACCCAGAAAGTAGTTAAGTTCTCCTACCATTCTCATTTCGAATTCCTTTTGCATACATTCAGAGAAGGACAAAACAAGAGATTCACATGTAGATCCAAACACAATATCATCAACATAAATTTGAGCAACCAGAATATCATTCTTGTCTCTTTTAATGAACAAAGTCTTATCCACACTTCCTCTGATGAATTCATGATTTACAAGGAAGGTGATTAGACGTTCATGCTAGGCTCGGGGAGCTTGTTTTAGACCATACAATGCTCTTTTGGGCTTGAAAACATGATTAGGATAATGTGAATCTTGAAAACCTTTAGGCTGTTCAACATAGGCAACTTCTTTTAACTAGAAAGGCACTTTTCACATCCATTTGGTACAATTTGAAGTTTAGAAAGGCACTTGATTCTAATCTAGCCACAGGAGCAAAAGTCTCATCAAAATCAATTCCTTCTACTTGTGTATATCCTTGTGCCACTAACCTAGCCTTATTTCTCACGACCGTTCATAGTTCATCAGACATGTTTTTGAAAATCCACTTAGTCCCAATTACATTAACAATTTTAGGTCTAGGAACAAGTTTCCACACATCATTTCTGACAAATTGTTCAAGTTCCTCATGCATAGCATTCACCCAACAATCATCAGTCAGTGCCTCTTTGACATTTTTTGGTTCAATCATGGAAACATAGCACAAATGACTTACCTGACTTACCTGATCCCCCATTTGTCGGCGAGTCATCATTGGTTTTGTTACCTTTCCAATCACCAGATCCAATGGATGATTTAGCTTCACATGCGAGGACGGTTCCAACTCTGCTTGCTCTTCAGGAGTTGTTTTCCTTCTAGAGCTTCCATCCACTGATTGTTTTGGAGAAACGAGCTAACTTAGATCTTCAAGAATCTGAGTATCCAACAGATCTGCTTCTAGTGTCACTGTCTCTTCAGTTGTTCCATTAAGCATCACTCTCGCCATCTCTTGTACTGTTCTGTTTTTCTGTTCACTACACCATTTTATTGTGGAGTTTTAGGTGCGGAAAACTCATGTTGAATTCCCTGTTCATCACAAAAGTTTGAGAATTTTGAATTCTCAAATTCCTTACCATAATCTGATCTTATTTTAGAGATATGTTGCTTGTTTCCTTCCTATTCATTGTTCAATCTAAGACATAGAGACTTGAAAACAGCAAAAGTATCAGACTTATCTCGTAGAAAAATTCACTCAGGTAAACCTAGAAAAGTCATCAACAACCAGAAAGATATATTTCTTGCCACCAATACTCTCTGTTCTAGTAGGACCCATGAGATCCATATGGAGAAGTTGCAGAGGATATTGGGTAGCAAGCTGATTTATTTTTTTGTGAGGGACTTTAATTTGTTTACCTAGTTGACATGGTCCACAAATAACTTTAGTCTTGCTATTTAGTTTTGGAATACCTTTAACTAATTCGAAATTTACAAGCCTAGCAAGATCCTTATAATTTATATGTCCCAAACGATGATGCCATAGTTTCGTTTCATCAATTTTAGCAACATGACATGTTTGATTGGTTTTAGGCAAGATTTCATAGTAATTAGAAGTTCGAACACCATGAATAACAGTTTTTCTCTTTTTATCCAAAATCAAACATTCAGTTTTAGTGAAATGAGTTTCATGGTGCGTGTTGTACATCTGACTAATGCTAAGTAAGTTTGCTTTCAAACCATCAACCAGAAGAACATTATCAAGTTTGGGAAGACCTGAAGAGGCAATGAATCCCCTTCCAATAATCCTAGATGAGTTTCCATCCCCAAAGGTGACAAAACCACCATCATTTGGATCAAATTTGGTGAATAAGGACTTATCTCCTGACATATGTTGGGAACACCCACTGTCTAAATACCATATGAAAGAGTTTTGAGCTTTTAAAGCAGTGTGAACCACATTGCACGTCAAATCAGATTTTCGGACCCAGACAGCATGAGTTTTTGGAAAAGATTTAATTTGAGTGCTGGGATTTAAATCAAAAGAAGGTTTCTGCCAATTGTCCGCTCGAGCGGTCATGTTGGCTGCTCGAGTGCATGATTGCCAGTAAGCTTTTTTATCTCTCTGCTAGTTGGCCGCTCGAGCGCTCATAGAGCCCGCTCAAACGCTCACTTGGCATAGGGTTTTGTTATGTAGCTATCTGATTTGCTCATGCAATTTTTTAGATTTTCTTTCATGTTGATATGTAGACAGAGATTTCATTTTTCTGTAAAAAGGTCTAATATGTCCAAGAATACCACAAAAATGACACGTTGGAACAAATTTTTGAGAAGCAGTAGATTTTGGTAAACGTTTTTTACCAGATTTTCCCGACAATCAGTTCTAATTAGTTTAGGGTTTTCCAAAATCTTATCCTTACCTGTAGGCGTACTAACAGCTTTTACAAAGTTAATTTTACTTGAGGTCTTGGATTCAGACGTACTTGCTACATATCCTAGACCAATTCGATCTGTTGCCACTTTTTGCACACTCAAGATTTCATCCAAGCTCAGAGACCCTGCATTCAACTTCTTTAAAGTGGTATTAGCAGTTGTCAATTCAGTTTCCAATAATTGAATTATATTTTGACTAGCCTCAAACAAAGATTTGAGCTTCACAGTATCTTGTAATTTCAACTCGAGTTTAGACACATTTAATTTGAGAGCATCACTGGATTCAATGAGTTTATTTCTCTGTTTGTCAGAACTAACCAGTTTCTCAGTCATTTTGGTTTTAAAGAGTTTTAACTGTGAAATCAAACTCTGAGACTCAGTTAGTTCTGACTTTGGGCTAGTATTTTTCTTTTCCATTGTTTTAACCTTCAGTATCAGCTTAGTAATAACTTTTGTCATTTTGTAGCTTTCTCTATGAAGTTTATCATAAGCCCACTGACGATCTTTTTCATTCTCCTCATCCGATTAAGAATGGGAACCAGAATCACTATGAGAAGCATGAGAATCATGATCAGATAATTCAGACTTACCTGATTCTGTGGAAGCGGCAAAGACAATGAACTTGCCCTCATCATTCTTTGATTCTGACTCGTTTCCTCCATCAGATGATTCAATCTCATCATCCCATGTCACAGTAAACACTTTTTCTTTCTTTTTTTGTTTATTTGGACAGTTCTGTGCAATATGTCCATACCCTTGACATTTAAAGCACTGTATACCTTGGTTCTGAACTTCAGTTTTTTTTTTCAAATTCCACCACATTCTTACTTTTTTCACCAAACTAACCAAATTTTGACTTGAGGTTAGGTTTTTTATTCAAAACATACTTTTTTTAAATTTTTAATGATAAAAGCCATAATCTTTGGATCAATATCAGTTTCATCGTTAGAAAAATCTAACTCTACCTTCGAAGTTTTTAAAACAACGCCTTTTGATTTTTTAGGTTGACGTAGAGTTGATTCAAAAGTTTGTAGATTTCCAATCAATTGTTCTACTCTAAGAGAATTAATATCTTTACTTTCTTCAGTAGCAGTAACTTTTGGTTGAAAACATTTAGGTAGTGACCGTAAGAGCTTCCGAACAGTACGAGAATCAAGAATTTTTTCACCAAGAATAAAATTAAAATTTACAATGTCACTCAACTTAGCATAAAATTCATCAAAGGTCTCATGATCTTCCATACGAAGAGTTTTAAAATTTGTGGTGAGCCGTTGAAGTTTAAAAATTTTGACTGAGTGTGGTTTCAAAAATATTCCATACTTCTTTAGCGATTTCACACGTACAGATATGTCTAAATTCCTCAGGTGTGACACCGCTAAAAATAGCCTTGATTGCCTTGCTATTCCAGCCTACTTCTTCAAAATCCTTTTTCTCTCATTGTTCAGTGTGTTTTTAAATAGTTTCAGTACCAGATTTAACAGTAGGTGGGGTATTACCAATAACAACAAACATCCACACCCTCTCGTCAATGGATTTGAGAAACACCCTCATACGAGGTTTCTAGTAGGGATAGTTTCCTCCATCAAGTAACGGGGGTCGAATAGTTGAGTTTCCTTCTCTAGGAAATTCCAAGTTTGTGATTGATAAGGATAAAAACAACTTCTTAGAATAAAAAGAACCCGCTCTGATACCAATTGAAAATATGATTTTTCCTTTAATTGTGAAAAATACTATTTATAGTGTTAACCATCAATCACATTCACACAATCCATCCAAGAGGAAGAAAACATAACAACCAGATTTTTAACGTGGAAAACCTAAAGGGTAAAAAACCACGGGACTACCAAGTCCAGGAACCAAGCACTAAAACCGAACAGAAATAATTACAACTTACAGACTTTTTGACCGACTCCTCAATCTTCTAGTCCAAAGCTTGTATGCCGAATTCTCGTTAACTGCTCTCCTCTTAATTCCAACTACTACGACTCCTCGTAGCAACCTTCTCCGGTAGAATCCTACGTCGAAACTTAGAATACCGTCTAAGATTTGCTGTCGAATAATCTTCGGGATGTGTGTTGCACAAGTTACTCTTGACTAAACTTAATGCTCAGAATATTAAAGTCTCGAGAGTTAATTTTCGTGCACCACTTATGATCTATTTATAGATCACAAAAAACCAAATTAGTCAGGATTAGGAAACGTAAATCTGCCTGGTCACCGCTCGAGCAGTCATGTGGCCAAGACTCACCAATCTCTCATGCTTTACCTGCTTGTACGTTGTGCAGAACTGAGAGTACCACCGTCTAGGTCTTCTGATAGGATCCCAATATAGATAGCCACGTATTAAGAAACCTAAATCTCTTTAGGATTCTATCTAATCAAATCTCAAAAGCTATCTAAACCAAATCAATAGTTTCCTAAACTCAAAAGACTCCTATTTAAACCTGGATTTTGCCATAAATAAAAACACAAACAATAGAAATTAATTTAAATTAATTTATTTACAAAAGAAATGGAAATAATGATTTGTGGCTTTTAAGCCTTAATTATACAATTTTTAATGGATAAATTTATTTATAATTTATGAGAAAAATATGTTCTGATGAATGTGGAGATCTCGCCTTTTGTTAAGCATGACAAACTATCTTTGAAAAATGTTTTGTACTTTCAAACTTAGTGCTTGATTTCTTTCTTGTTCATTATAATACTAAATGCACTCTCATGTAACCTTTCTGATTGCAGATAGCAGGATGCAGTTGAAGGCTGGTCCACCACGATCAGTATATAAGGCTTGAGCCTTGAGACAAGTTTTTGTTTTTGGTGTTTTTATTCTCATGGTCTTTAATTAATGGACATGCTACTTTGGAGACTAAGTTTGGGATTATGGTTTGACGTATGGGACCAAGTATTCATTGAGAACTCATGTCTCTCCAATGCTAATAAAAAGATATTTTGAATCAGAAGTCGTACTCTATATTTTTATTTATAGCTTTTTTTAGCATTATCAAGTTTTGATGCCGCATGATTGTGGTGAGATCATGACCCCATTGTACATATAGAGTACCCCGTGAGTGCGGGTGTGACATGAAGTGTCTTCCTCAAGTCAAATGATCAATCTCATTTATTTCAATGATGCCGAGGTTGAAGTTGTGGTTATGGTTCATGGCAACAACACTCATAACTATTCTAAAAAATTTATGGAAACAATAGGGAAGGGGCATTGTTCGGCGTTGTCTAACCTGTTGTCATCTAGTTGGGGCGAAGGCAAGAGATATGTTGTCTAACACCTTATATGATAGCCAAAATACCTCTAGGCTGTCCTCCTCACATAAGTTTCTAAACTTACTGGGATTACCCTGGGCACTTTTGGGTAGGGTGATACCATGGATGAGCCTATAATTCAGACGCGTTAAATAGAAGGACCTGATTAGAGTAAGCACAAAGTTCCTATGGGCCTAAAAAATGCCTACAGTTTGGTTTGAAAATGAAAGGTAGTATAGATATGGGAATGCAACTAACACTGTATTGGAATGGTTCTCGAAAAAAATGTGTTACTAGAAATTGGGGAAATGAACAAGAAAAACAAAAAAGAAACAAAACACAAAGGAATGAAGTCTAAGTAAAGAACTTACTTGAAGGGAAAAATGAAGGTAGGAAAAACATGAACACTAGACAATGACGAACAACGGTGGTAGTCGATGAAGTTGCGGCGACAAACGTGGAGTTGGACAATAGAAGAAATCTATATGAATTTTGGAGGATTACAATTCTCTAATTTTCCCAAAAATATGGAAGACGAAGGTTAAGGCATCGAAACAAATGTTTAAATAGAGTAAATATATGTAAGAAACCCAAGCAAGAAATAGATGTCATATGCATGAAGCTTTGAAGTAAGGAACATGCGGTTGGCTATTGGTTCGACAACCAATCAGAGGTTGGCATGTTGTATGAGGTGACGGATAAAATGTGTTGGAAGCTAAACTGTTAAGATCTATTAATTAGAACATGATTTAAGCCAAAAAAAGAAAAGAAAACTGGATGGACAAACGCCAAAATCGGCTTCAGATCAAAACTTTTTTATGTCAAATGATCAAAATAAAACCCGATATATACTCCCAAAGTTAGATTAGAGTTATACCTTATGAGATCTGGTAGGATTGATTTCAATTGTTGCAATAACTTTTAGTCTACAAGCTTTCGCAGTTGTAGACTTTAAGTTGAAGCTCCAAATTCAAGTCTTCTACTGTATTCCCGAATACAAAGGACACGATGTAGTGTGGGCTACGATTTTTGTATTCTTCAAAACCCTAACTAGCCAACTATAGGATTCGTAAAAACCCTAACTGTAGAAATCAATTATGAGTTAGGGTTTACATAACTGCATATATATAGAGGTACAGTAGGGATCTGTGGAGTATTATAACTTGGGCACCTAATATAATTATAAAAACCCACCTCAACCCAGAAACAATTTTATAAAAGCATTAATTATAATTCATTCCACTAAAGAATTATAATTGCACTCCCAACTATATGCTCAAAATCGAATATTCGAGCTCCTATTATTAAATGCTTATTTATTATCCCCACGTTAAGATTCCCTATACCCGCAGATTAAATTAAATTATTGATAATTATATTTAATCGACTTCTTAAATAAATTTTTTAAGACTTTCCACTGAACTTATTTGACTGTCGGATAATTAAATCTACTTGTAGGATTTGCCTCAGCCAAAACTTATAAGCTTTCTTAAAGGGGTGTCGTCAATTTCGATCTTTTAGAACGTGAATTTTGTCAATAATTGATATTCACCATATAATTAATATCGTTATCCAACTCACCAAAATTATAGACCTGTAAAAAATCGCACCCTTTAATAAATCAAAATAATGAATATTAAATATACGTAAATAATTAATTATTTCGAGATTAAGAGCATGAGTACTTATAATAACCATGGAGTGTGAATAAATTTATATAGTCATTATAAAATTAATTACCCCAACGCAGTCACGTTCAATACAAACAAAGTATAATAGCACAACGAGTCAGAATAATAGGTGACGCTATTATCTGTTCCTCGTAACCAAGACAGGTCTACTAAAATTATGTACTACAGTAGTACCGATGGTGTGTTCCATCTAAGCCGTGAATCGAAAACTTATATTCTGCAAGAACAAATAATTTGGTCTTCCGTGTGTAAGTCGAACTCTACACACTAGATGTAAGACCCTAACCCATTTTCTTTTTCAGAGTTTTTCGACGCATGTTTACTGTTTTCGTCGTTGAATGTTTATATGTATTTTGATGCATGTTTTGGTTTAGATATGCATGCGGGGTTGGTTTCTGGGGCCGTTAGGCGTCACAGTGTGAATTTTTTAAAAAAAGATGTACTTTCGTGGCCTATAAATATCTGTAGTTAGATATTTTCAAAAGATATTTTGAAAACCTCTTCAACAAGTTTTTTATTTTCTCTCTACCTTCTCTCTAACTTCTCGAGGGCTCAGGGATCAGTTTTTAACGGTCCAACAGTAGATCCTTGTTGTTGGGCATGGTGGGCTACGCTTTCATCTGAACAGATTTTCATTCCGGTGAAGCTCGATTTTGCACGTGGACTGAGGCATCGAGTTTTTAACTCACCGAGGTAAGATCCTAGACTCTCATGTCTTAAAAGGGTGCTACGTGTAATCATGTGTAGTTTTACTGTTTTAAAATGCATGAAAAAGTAGTTTATGTTTTGGTAAACCAGGTTTTGGGTTTAAAAATCATTTTTGGTTAATTTCGATTGGATGGAATCAGGGTTTGAGGGTTCCTTTCGAGGCTTTACAGTAGTCTTGGGCTTGGGTATGTCCGCGAGTATTGAAAAGGATGTTTGGAGGCTTTGATTTAGGGTTTATACATGGTTTGGGGCTGAAAAAGCTGTTCTATTTTCTGAGAAACCGAGACTGGTGTGGGACCGATCGATCAATCCCTTAACCGATCGATCGGTCTAGGCAGATTCAAAAAAAATAATTTGTTTTTAAAATCAATGTATCTCCCTCATCCGGACTCAGAATGGGGTCATTTTTGTGCTCAAATTGAAGCCCCGAAAGTTTTCTTTTCAATGGCACCTCTCTCACAATAAACTTTTTTTGTAAAAAAAGTTAGGATCAAAATAGTGAGGGTATGTCAAAATTTGTTAACAGTTTTTCACTCGTTTTTGGCCAAATAGTTTGGAAAAGGTTATTTTCATCCTTATGGACCCTTTTTATCAAATTTTCTTGTTTGTTGGGCGTGTTGGCCGTGTTAGGTGTGTGTGGGTTCGTGTTTTTCGTGTTGAGCGTGTATAGGTTTGTGTTTGCTATATTGGGCGTGTGCGAGTCTGTGTTTGCCGTGTTGGTCGTGTCAGGGCCTTGGGGGTTTCTTTTGGTTGTGTGGTGGCCTTTTAGTCGATCGGGTTATGAGGCTCAATCGACTGCTCACCTCTAGTGATTTTTCAGTTAATTGGATTATGGGGTCCCGTCAATTGAAGTCATGGAGAGGGTTTTGGTCATGTCATGTGGGGTGTTGGGGCACAATTGCGTGTGTGGTGCTTGTGCATCATTGGTTGTGGGGCGAGTCTAGGCCCGTTGTCCTTTCTACTGATGTGGTTTTGGGTTAAACCGTTTTGTGGTAGGTTTGGCATTGGCCTTTGGTTAGGTCATGTTTGGTGAGTCTAATGGTTGTTTCGAGTTATGTGGCGTCGTATGTGGAACGTCATGGATATACACGTTTCTGTGCTTATAGAACTGTTTAGTTTTATTCCTGCATGTTATTGGACGAATAAGAGGTCATGTGTGATCGTATGTAATCATTGAGCATTTAGACTTTGATTTCATCTGTGCATGTGTTGCACTAGTTAAAACTCTGGTTTTAAAACTATTATGTGGGTGAATAATGGTCCTACGGTGAAAGTCCGTGAAGATGCATATGTGGGCGGATAATGGTCATACGGTGAAAGTCCGTGGAGATGCATATGTGGGCGGATAATGGTCCTACAATGAAAGTCCATGAAGATGCATATGAGGAGCGGATAGTGGTCCCACGGTGAAAGTCCGTGAAGATATTTGTTGGCTTTGATCGACGTTTTATTAGTAGGGGCTACGGTCCTTTGGTGAAAGTCTGAGAAGATTCATGGACTGCATGTGGTCTTATTTGGTTTTGAAATGAATGATCGGTAATATAAGACGAAAATGTGGTCTTATATGGTCATGACACATAAGAAAGAAATGTGGTCTTATATGTTTTTGAAATGAATGTTAGCCTTGGCTGAAGAAGGACGAAAACGTGGTCCGATATAAGTTAACCTTGGTTAGCGATGCATGTGTGTGTGTGCAGGAATTAGAGGGACAGAAACGTGGTCCTTACGATCCACTTGTGTGTGAGTATCTGAAGGACGAAAACGAGGTCCTAACGATGTATGTGTTGCATGTGTTACACGTGTGGTGCCGGGCGAGTGCATGGATTGCATGAGTTATCGTCGGTTGTTGTAGAGTTGTCGTTGTGGCTTGTGAGTCGATTTAGATATGTATACTTGTACTGCATACATATACTTGTTTTCTATTGAGGCTCGTGCGAGTCGTGTTTTCAAACTATTTTTTGATTCTGGAGGGTTGTGATATAAAACTGTTCTTATGGCTCATGTGAGTCGAAAACTTCATCTCGTTTTTCTAGTATGTTTAGCTTATATTGCATGCTTGTCTAGTTTCTGCTGAGTTTTGGCTTACGGTGTGAGATTTGATTTTTTTTAGGTACCAGTCACGCAGGTTGATCTGGGGTAGCTAGTGGCGGAAGATCTGTAGTCTTCCTTTTTGTTCTTTATAAAACTATGTACGTTTACATGTTTTTTGGTGTTAGAGCCGTGTAATGTAAGCCGGTTGGCGTTTATATACAATGCATGTATGTTTATATTGAGAGTGTATTCTCAGGTTGGGTGTTTTGTATGGTTGTTTATGGGTGTTTCACGTGATCCGGAGTTAGAGCGTAACAGAATTGTATCAGATCTCTGGGTTCGAATACCTAAGAGCCATGGAAAGAGGGTGTATCACCGTGTGAGGTTGATTGCTTGTGCTTGACTGCATGTGTTTAGATGTCCTGATAGCATGAGCATGATAGTATGTGGAATATGTAAATGATGTGTATGTTAGGAATGTATACTGAAAAGCCATGCTTTTTAGATTTTTTATTCTAGGCCCCTGGCATATTAATGAGAAACATTTGAGATGTTTTTGCATTCATGGTTTCATATTTATGTTTGTGATGAATGAATGCATAGTCTGTATATTCTGTCCAGTATTTGACTCGGTGCATGCTGCACGGAAGATCGGGTC
>JAULJZ010109837.1:0-11572 GCA_032270985.1 Heliamphora pulchella
ATTTCTAGAAACTTATCGACAAGTTTCATAGAGGTATTAAACTATTAAAATCATTATAGTTTTCGTTTTTCATGAAAGTCGCATACATCGTTTTTTACGGTCACGACGTCGATTCAAAAATTAATTCTTTTCCACTGCGCGGCTCCCTCTCCAACAGACGCGTTGTTAATCGTTTTTGTTATAGCATGTTTTTATGTATTTTTATGCATGATCGGATTTAGATATGCATGTGGGGTTGGTTCCCGGGGCCGTTGGGCATTGTGGTGCGAATTTAAAAAAAAAGAAGATATTTTTGGGTGGAGCCTATAAATAAGATTTTTTTGTGAGATATTTTCATAAAAACACTTAGCTTAGAAGCTAAGTTTCTTTTTCTCACACCAAAATTTTTTTCTTCTCTCTAGATTCTTGGGGGCCCGGGGCTCGATTTTCGACGATCAAATAGCAAATCTTTAGTCTCCTTGTGGTGGGCTACGCTTTCATCTAGACATAATTTTATGCCGACAAAGTTTGTTTTTACACGTGGTTTGAGGTATCGAGTTTTTGACCCATCGATGTAGTATCCTAGATTCTCATGTCTTATAAGGGTGCTACGTGTAATCGTGTGTGTTTTTACCGTTTAAAAATGCATGAAAAATCGGTTTATAAGTTGGGTTTTGGTTTAAAATCATTTTTAGGTGTTTTTGGTATGATAGAATTGGGTTTCGAGTGTTTCTCTCGAGGTTTTGTGGTAATTTTTGGCTTGCGTATGTCCGTAAGTTGCTAAAGGGGTGTTTGAATGGGTTAATTTGGGGTTGAAAAGCTTTTTCCGTTGTTAGGGTTTGCTTTCTGCTGTTTCCCAGTTCCTCGATTTGAAAATCTGAATTTTCTTCTTTTGTGTCGACACATTTTCTGTTGGTGTTGACATTTTTTGTCGCTGGTGTCGACACTTTTCTGTTTGTGTTGACACATTTTCTACTGCTGCTTGTGTTGTTTCTTTCGGTTTTTTTGTGTTGACACATCTGCTGTTTGTGTCGACACCTTTGCTATTAGTGTTGACACATTTTCTGTTTGTGTTGACACCTTCGCTGTTGGTGTTGACACATTTTCTGCTTGTGTCGATACCTTCGTTGTTTGTGTTGACACCTTTTTTGTTTGAGTCGACACTTTTGTGGTTTGTGTTTACCCCTTTTCTTTTGGTCGTGTTGGGGCCTTAGTAGTTTTCTTTGGTCGTGTTAGGGCCTTAGGGGTTCGTGTTGGCCGTGTTGGGCGTGTATGGGTTCGTGTTGGCTGTGTTGGGCGTGTGGGAGTTCGTGTTGGCCGTGTGTTGGTTCGTGTTAGGCGTGTGTCGGTTCGTGTTTGCCGTGTTAGGCGTGTGTTGGTCTGGGTTATGATGTGTTGGTGGTTGGGTCCTTGGTTTCCAACGGTATTCAGTTGATTGATATATGAGATTAGTCGACTGAAATACTGTTGGATTCCTTTTGGGGTTCTGTTGGTTGTGTTGTGGCTTTGGGGGTCGTGTCGTGACCTCAGGTGTTTGTTAGATTCCGTCCTCGAGGTTGACGTGCATGGTTAGATGCGGGGTTGGGGCACGGTTGTGTGCGTGGTGGTTTGTGCTCCGTTATATGCCGAACATGTGGGTCCGTTGTTCATTTTAAAGATGGGGTTTTAGTGAGAACCGTTTTGTGGGAGGTTCATGTGTTGGCCTCCGGGTTAAGTGTTGGTTTTCCGTATCGTTGGTTGTCCCGGTGTGTGGATGGGTTGTTTGGGAAAATGGATGACGGGTTGTGTAGTGCTGTTCTGTGGAACGCCGTTGCTATACGTGCTTTGTGCTTATAGAACTATGATTAGTCTTATTCATGTTTGTGGTAAGATGGATACGTGATCTTATGTGGTGCATTTAAGGCATTGAGCTTTATATATGTATTCGGTGTTATCCCGTAGGATTCGGTGTTATCCCGTAGTAGTCGGTGTTATCCCGTAAGATGCGATTTTATCTCGTGGTTTGCGGTTTTATCCCATGGTATATGGTTTTATCCCGTAGTTTGCAGTTTTACCTTGTGGTTTGTGGTTTTATCCCGTGGTATACGATTTTATCCTGTGGTATGCAGTATTATCCCGTGGTATACGGTCTCATCCTGTGGTATGCGGTATTATCCCGTGGTATACGGTCTCATCCCGTGGCATACGATTTTATCCCGTGGTTTAGGCATGTGCAAGGATGTCTGTTGTGTATAGATCTGTATCTATGTGATAGAACAGTTATTGTGGTTGTGAGAGCCGGTTGTATATATTTGTGTTGCATTAGACGGAGCTGCGATCTTTCGGTGAAAGTCTGAGAAGATACATGGATTGCATGAAATGCATTGTGGGATGGATAAAACCAATTTCAAAAGTGATGTTACGGCTCGTTGTAGTCGTGAATTAAAATCATTTTTCGGGCTCGTGTGACTCAAAAATGGTTCTTATCCTCGATTTTCCATTGCTTGTGAAAATTGTTTTAATGGCTTGAAAGAGAGTCGAAACTACACATCGTTTTCCTAGCATGTTTAGCTTATATTTCATGCTTGTCTTGTTTTTGCTGAGCTTTAGCTCACGGTGTGGGATTTGAAATATTTTTCAGGTACCGATCACGCAGGTTGATTCGAGGTTGCCGGAGAGACGGATGATTTGTAGTCTTCCTTTTTGTTCTTTTTGTATCATGTATGTTTACATGTTTTTTCGGTGTTGGAACCATGTAATGTAAGCCTTTTGGCGGTTATATTTAATGCATGTATGTTTTACTTTGTGAGTAAATATCGGGTTGGGTTTGTATATGGTTGTTTATGGGTGTTTCACATGACCCGGAGTTCGGGGCGTGACAAATATGATCATTGGTTGTAAACTTACATAGGTTCCTAGATTTAATACACTTGAAATTCTTCGAGTCCTTTAAGTCATTTTCTTTTCTTTTTGATTTTCTCGTGCTCCATGGATCTTAGCCGCTTGAATATGATCTTCATGCTTCATGGTTTCTATTTTGTGTTCTCATTTGTGCTTAACGTTGAACTCCTATAAACTCACTTCATTGCACAATTAAAACCTTTTGTTTGTTATCATCAAAATGGATGTTGAAACCTTATTTAATCCAATAGCCGAATCTAAGGCACCCATCTTGAATGTGCTCCAATGACGAAAAACATGAGAGTTATGCTCAAAGTTACTCCCAAGCAAGCAAAATCAAGAATATGGCTTAAACCCAAGAAAATCACCAAAAAAAAAATCCAAGCCGTGACTTTTATATCACGGTCATGACGCTTTTGCAAATCTTAAATCAGGCTGTGACTTCCTCTGGGCGTTAGCTCATGGCGTTTTATGCCAAGTTTTGAGGAGCTGGAGGCACCGGCCAGTGACACTATTGACAAATAAGTGGAACTTTGGCTCTTGTGAGCAAGAGTCTCACCCGCCTCGACCTGCATACCTTCTAGTATCACCCCTTTTGTGACTATACCCAGGGCTGTTAGTTTTTCTTATTATGCTTCAAAAACACATTTATTTGGGTCTATAATCATAACTATAACTCTACTTTACTCCTTTTGCCTTGTATGGGTAATATTGCTATATAATTTTTCGGCACTATTATTAGTTATTGCCGCTCTTGATATTCCTAAGGTTCGGAGCATCACACGAAATGACATATAATTTAATTTCTAATAGTTTGCTAATAAAATTTTAATATACCGAAGTTTTATCAATTGTGACCACAGTAGCCCGTAATAAGGCCCAAAACCACACTTAGGCCGATGGTGAACCTCTAGACGAAACTAGTTTCAATGCCACTATTTAATATTTAACCCCCATTGACTAAGATCCAGATCATAGTCAAACTAGAGTCATTTTCAGAATTTAACAAATTGGATCAACTATTTTTCAATTTTTCAAAATTCTTGAAATATACTAAAATTTTCATACTTGATCCATATATTTTTTTTCACAAAATGAGTAGAAATGTAAACATTTTTTTGTTTTTAATACAGATATCAAAAGAACCCTTTTTTTATAGAGATATTAAAAAAAAATATCATAGGAACAAAAAATACTAATAATGGTAGAAGGCTATTTACCTCTGAGCAAAATCTTATTTAACCAAAATTTAATCAACAATGTTCTAAATGTATTAGCATCTCGTTCTTTATTTTTTTATTCTATCCTTTAAGTCTTTGTTTTTTTTTTCCTTTCAATCATGTGCCTAATAAATATACTTTATACTCCGCATACATATACATACTATACATATTAATTACGATGTATTCAATTCACTAAATTGAATGCTCTCATTCTCTCTCTCACTCTCTATTTAATTTGTGGCACTGAATTGAATGCCCTCTCTCTTTCTCTATTTTATTTGTGGCATTTTCTTATTGTATAGTTTAATCTTAAAAAAAATCACTTAATAAACCAAATAAGGTTTTAGATCTCAATGTCAACGATTGACACCAATGAATATCAAGAACTTAGTGCCAAGATTGTACATCTAAAGTTTCACGATGATCGAAGTACAAAAAGACAAGTTTGTTTTTTTAATTGAGATTCTCTTAAATTATTTTCACTTCTATTATTTTTCATTCTTCCAGATTATATCTAACTATTATTATTGTTGTTGTTATTGTTATCTTCCTTTTTTTAATATTACACATATAATGCTGATTGACTATTTACAAATATAGATTAGTTTGGTTTGAGACCATCCATGTCCTCCAATTCAACAAATTCTTCGGTTTCTTCTTCTTCAATTTGTTGTTTCCATGTGTAGATAGGATCATAGAGAAATTCATAGAGCATTTCAACCCTCAGCTTGCCACAAGATTCTGCTGGGAATGTGTTGCTTCATGATGTGATACATGAAAACACCACAATCTAACCTGTACAAAAAAAATGTGTTTTCCAGTTGTTTATGATACTAGTCGCAACTAAATATTGTAAATGGAGTTCTCTCAACATATGTGCCAGGTTGTTGCGGATTGTTGCTCACTATTTGGTGTTCAAAATCTTGAGTTTCAAGATGTTGTTGTGCATTTCTTGTAAAGTAGTTGATATATATTTTCTATCACGAAAATTGAATTAAAACATCGGTAACAACAACAAATAGATTTAGAAGTGTGAAATGCTTCGTACAATTTTTTTTAGTAATTTGAAGATATGAGTCATATTCTCCTCTTCGTGACAAGGAGTTGTAGTGGCTCCAAGTACCATTTTCAATGTTGTGGACGACAATTGTCCAATGATTGGAATTGCATATGGGGATGAGCAAGTACTGAAACCATCTTGCTTCGCGCATTGGTGTTGCAAGCACTTGGTCTTGTTGTTCTCCACTTTTTCCTTCTATAATTGTCTTTTGTTTTTTAACATCAAAATAAAGAAATTTGTATAAGAATTTCAAAATATATAACAATGTAATGAAATAAAGGTCAAATGGTTATATTTTCTATTAGGCTTGAAAGCATATATATCCCCCCGTAATATCTAATAAATCAACACTTGACTCTTGTTTTGCTGTAGTTTTCACTTCTTGTTGTTTCGTAAATGTCTCAGCATATGCATCGATAACCTGCAAATACAATTTATTATAGATGAGACATTAATGTTTACATAACTAAATGTCTCATTTACCCAAAATGAGATATTTAAGAAACTAACATGTTGTCTTATTTTGAAGAAAGATGAGACATACTAAACCTATAGGTATGATGATATGTCTCATTCATTGCATCAGTCTATAATTTTTGGATAGATAAAGTAAATATTGCAATTTTTACTTCGAAATGTCTCATTTTTGTTTTTGATTACATAGGAAACTAGCATATCACCGTCTATGATTAAACCTCTTAGATCATCCGTATAAACATAATTGAAGTCCTTACTACCAGACCAAACGCATGCGCTGAGAAAATAGGTATTTGATTACTATGTAATGTTATTCTTCGTGAAGTCAAACGTATTGATTAAATATTTTGATATACTTGTATTTTTCAATTCTCCATATCTTAGCGAGCTTTTCTCGGTCTTCAAGTGGCATCATAGCATATGTAAGCCTTTTTTTAGAGCATAGAAATTGGTTTGAGCTACTTTTTGGGCCTCCTTCTACTCTTTGGTTCATTATCAATATTCATAACAAGGGGAGGTGTTTGTGGATTCACTGAACCTTGTTTGCTCCTAGTTCTTATCGGCTCATATGTGTAATCTAGATTTTTCTTCTCCTTTTTTGTTTTGGCATTGATTTTCTTTACCATCAAGATTGGTTTTTGTGCTTGTGCATTTTTATCTTTTTTAATAGGTTTTCTGTGTGTGATGTCATGAGCTTCCTTTTCTAGTAGCTGGAATTGAAGTTCACTTGATTCAGCCCTTACCTTTGGATAAGTTGCCTCAATAGTGATATTTCAGCTTGTAGATCATCTATCATTTGATCTTATACGGCAAATTGATTTTGAATGACAACCTTTTGAGTTTCAACTTGTCCCATGTCTACATCATCTATCTGTGTTGACTTTTTTGCTTGTGTGATCTTCTCCTTTGTCTTATATAGAAGTGCCTCAGTTTTAAGCAAAGAGATGAGCGACGCCTATGTAAAATTTTTATCCATTAATTTTTGCGTTTCACTCTGCATCATTTGCTCTCTCATCATTACATCAACATTGT
This sequence comes from Heliamphora pulchella, assembly GCA_032270985.1. NCBI lineage: Eukaryota > Viridiplantae > Streptophyta > Magnoliopsida > Ericales > Sarraceniaceae > Heliamphora > Heliamphora pulchella. Next base: position 6,652 of record JAULJZ010109837.1, read on the forward strand.
CAGTTCTTTCTTCAATTGGTGTCTCTTCATCGCTGACAACTGGGTCTCGGCATAGGTTGTGCAAATATTCACTCTTATTTTGTGGAATTTCCTCAGCTTTCTTCTTCTAATGTGTGATGTTGATTATCAAGAATTGTGTTCCCATGCTCTGAATTAAGGACATTTTGTTGATCCCCCTTTTCTTTTAATATTTGGTTTTCAATGTTGTCTTTGTCTTGTTGAATTTCATCATCAAGATCAATAATTGAAACAATTTTTCTCCTTTTTTTTGGCCTTCTTTCCATTTGCTCATCATCAGTATCAATAACGAAAACAATCTCTATCCTTTTCCTGGCCTTTTTTTTCCATTTTCTCATCATGATATCAGTAACTGAAGCTTTCTTTATTCTTTTCTTTTGCCTTTTTTTCCATTTGCTCACATTTACCATCTCCATTTTGTTGATTTTGTCCTTTTCAAATCTATGGTTCAGAGATTCCTACGAAAAACCTTGGAAAAATTCAATAGTGAAGATTCCATTGGTACCAATAAATGTGTTTTACAAATGGCAACTTAAAATTAGGACATGATTTTATTGAAATGAGACTATTCAAGATACATAAGTTAAATGTCTCATTGAATAAAATGAGACATTGTCATAATTATTAATGAGACATTTGAGTTCGAGAACAACATTTGAAGCTTTTTTAGAATGAGACATTCTTACTTTTTCCTTTGGCACATTGGTAAGTCGTGTATGTTTGATTGTGTTTTGGAATTTAGTAATATTTCACTTCAAACACCTAGGAAATGCACCTGGAGAATACAGATCAAGAGCAGTTGTGTGCTCACATAACCAAAATTACATTATGGTAAAACAATTCATTAGTATTTCAGTATACCCTAAGTAATAAATGAATTTAAAATTGTCATTTGAGATTTACTTACAAGCAAAGCCATTAGGCAACCAGTGACCTTTGGCAGAGTACGATAGTTAGCCTTGATTGAAGTCATTAGTGTATCCTTAATTATGCTTGCCCAATCAAATTATTTCATTGTAGTCAAATCCTTTATACAATTAAGATAAAATTACCCTATAGTTGTACCATAGATGTGACGCCCTATCCTTCGGGCACGTCGGGACATACATAAATATAAATAAAGGGATATTCTAGCCATTCATTCATATTTACATACGTTAGTTATTACATTATAAAGGAGTTCTGAACCGTTCAAAAGTATATAATTATTACAGTTTTACCAAGAAATTTTAATAATTACACTAAGTGCGAGAGAACTTAATATAAGCATAAAAGTAGAGGTCTCGACTCCTCAGAATGCATTAGTGAAATTCACGTGCTCTTGGAACTCACCTTGTTTTTCAAACTCTTCTTCTCCCTCTGGGATGACTTCCTCTAAGAATTCCTCCACACCTGTTGTAATGCCCCGAACCCCGGGAACCCATGAATACAACCCAAATTATCCCACATGAAAGCTATCAACAATGACTTTCTTAATAACAGCACCTTATTTCCTTTAAGCAATCATAAATAAAACATTTTATTCTCACGATATACACATGTGCCACAAAGGCTAAACAAAATTTTCAACTTTAAAGAGTTCATTTACAGCACTGGTATTATTACAATTATCCACTTCACTTTCTGTACAATCATAATGTAAAAATAAAGAAATATTAACTCTTCCTCATAGCCTTTTCCCCACATGCATCCTCTGCCGTAGTATCGTCCCGGATCCTCAAAACCTGAAATAGTTTTGTATACATACATGAGCCAAAGCTCGTAAGATAAAGACTAACTCTATGCTAAGCATGATTTGTGAGGTGTTATGGGTGCAACCGGAATAACAATACATGTTCCATAAATCCATTATTTATTTCCACACAAGCCAAGTTATTCATTCATTAAACCTTTTTCCAAATGTTCCTTTCTTTCACATTTATTCTCATCACCCGATTTTTCACATAAACCAAATCACATTTTCATTACTCAATTCATCACAAAATCGTATCATAACAATGAACCGGCGTTGGGCGTAGCTTATAGAAACCCCTTCCTATTCCCCCAATAGGCTACACGAAACCATTGGGTAATAGATAGCTCTATAACTCACCACGACACAACATCACATTTCGGGGGCTAACCCGTGGGCATGTGGTCCCCATCTTGCGCATGTTTTCGATCTTTCACCGCAGACCTGCCAGACCAACTTAAGTCACATCAATCCATACGGTTCATTGAAATCAAGTGTTTAGTTTTCACATTTAATCTTTGAATATATAAACCTTCGCAGGCTTTCACTGTAGGACCACAGCCCCACATTATGCAAGAACCTTCGCGGGCTTTCACCGCAGGACCGCAACCCCTCATTATGCACATTCCACATTTCAAATTTTTCACTTTATCGTCAAAACAAATTCCGTTCAAGTATTTCAAAATGTCTTTCATATCTCATGCATCATGCATCATTACTTCAACATGAAAATTCTCATAATTCTCATATGATTAAGCAATGTTATCATGCTTCAACACAAGATTAAATTCATTAGTATGCATCTCATTTGAAAAGAAAGCACCCATCTTAGATATATACAAATAAATTTAAAATCCATTTAGTCTCTCCATCCATGCCTCACCACAACTACCCCACTTCATATCCCAAACTCGCCTGAGTTTAGTTTATTATTATCATTCTTATTATTATTCTCTTTTTTTCCAAAGAAACAACAAGTTTAAAATCTTTCAAAGGGGCCCAACCGAGGGCTTAATCAATGTAAAAATAAGTATTTTAGAAAATTAGGGCCAAGGTATTCAAGATCCAAACCTTTAAGAAAATATCAGAACTTTGAATAATGACCCAGACTGCTCGATCGGTGAGAAGACTGCTCGAGCAGTCTCTCACCTGCACCAAAGAACTGAGAGTGCCAAAAGACTGCCCGATAGATCGCTCGAGCAGTCTATCGATGGGTCGTGCTCCTAATTCTTTTTCAAGCCAAAAATTTTGGTTTTTGACACTGAAATTTTTTTTAGTACTTTTTGCCCCATTTTTTTGCACAAAATAACCTTTAAAGGAAGAAAAGTCATTTCCAAAATCTCCCTCAGGCCACCAGAATGTTTTTGAAGCAAAAACCAAGCAAACCTTAATTTTTTTTTTAAAACAATGGTTACGCATTTTTTGAAAAAAAACTCTAAATTCTTCTCAAAATGGTGGTCACATAAATCATATTTCATCAAATAGCTCCAAATCTTTAAATTTAGTTAAAATACTAACATTAATTCATAATTTATCAGGTTACCTTTTCCAAATGATAACCCAAAGTTTCGATTCTTAACAAACCACTCTATGTAACAAACCCAAACTTCCCGATTATGTTCGTTTTCCATAGATTTCATACATCCTAAATATCACATAGGATTCACACAACTCAATTTTCTCTAAATACCTATACTCAAATCTTAGTTTTATTCCACATAGCATGCTAGGGTTTTTTCTGAAGGCAAAATATCAACACAAATCAAAATCAAAGCACAAGAGAGAGTCTAAATCCTACCTTAAGGACATTTCACCAGCAAAATCAAATCCCTAGTGAGCTCCAATCCACCAAAATTCAATTTGCATGTCTTGAGAGAGCTTTCAACGAACACTTACACTCTCTCACGGTGGCTCGCGCATGGAAATGGCAAGATCTTGGCCTCCAACAAGCATAGAAACCCTCCAAGAACCTCCAAAGGGCAAACCCTAGATCACTCCTAAGCAATAGAGAGAGAAGAGAGAAGAGAGAATGAGCAAAATAACCCAAAAACTAAGATTTATAACCTCTGCCCGCCACAGACCGCTCGATCGGTCTCAGGACCGCTCTATCAGTCTACGCTGCTACTGCACTTTTGGTCCGACTTTAAACGAGTATATCTCCTTCATTCGAATTCCAAATAGGGTCCTTCTTATACTCAAACTGAAGCCCTGAAAGTCTACTTTTCAATGGTTCAAACCTCATACCAAAATTCATTTTGTATAAAACGTTATGGCCAAATTAGTGAAGGTATGTCACTTTCCTTTTGTTAGGGTTGGTATATGGTATGTCACTTTCCTTTTGTTAGGGTTGGTATATTGAAAATCATATTTTTAGTATTTAATTTTATTTTTAATAAAATTAATTTTTTATTTTATGAGAATCTTTATAAGTAATGTATGTATATCATTTATTTGTTATGCATGGATGTCCGATATTCTGTATAGTATTTAATCTGGTTTGTAGAGTACGGCTTACACATAGAAGACCAGATTTTAGGTTCTTGCAGAATATAAGTTTTATGTTCACAGTTTAGATGGAAATGAACATACCATCGGTACGACTGTGGCACAGAGTTTTAGTAGACATGTCTTAGTTACAGGGAACAGATAATAGCGTCGTCTATTGTTCCGACTCTCTGTGCCAGTACACTTGTGTGTATTGAACGGGACATTTGGGGTAATTAATTTAGTGCTGACTACTGACTATATAAATTAATTCACACCCCAAGGTTATTATGAATAGTGCTTATCCTTTTAATCCAAAATAATTATTGATTTACATATATTTAATATTCGTTATTTTGATTAATTAGAGGGTGCGATCTTATATGGGTCTATATTCCCGGTGAGTTGGATAGCGATATTACTTATTTGACAAATATTAATTATTGATGAAATTCACGTCCCGAAAGATCGGGATTGATGATACCCCCTTAAGGATGCTTATAAGTTTTGACCGGGTCAAACCCTGTAGGTGGATTTAATTATCCAGCGGTCAAATAAGTTAAGCGGAAAGATTTAAGGAATATGAAGATGCCGATTAAATTAAATTGTTAGTAATTAAATTTAATTGGCGGGTATTAGGAATCTTAACGTGGGGAGAAATGGTAAGCATTTAATAACAGGAGCTCA
>JAULJZ010109848.1:0-11572 GCA_032270985.1 Heliamphora pulchella
CATGGATGTCCAATATTCTGTATAGTATTTAATCTGGTGTGTAGAGTACGGCTTACACACAGGAGACCAGATTTTAGGTTCTTGTAGAATATAAATTTTATGTTCACAGTTTAGATGGAAATGGACATACCATCGGTACGACTGCAGCACAGAGTTTTAGTAGGCCTGTTTTGGTTACGAGGAACAGATAATAGCGTCATTTATTGTTCTGACTTTCTGTGCAAGTACACTTTGTGTGTATTGAACGGGACATTTTGGGTAATTAATTTAATACTAACTACTGACTATATAAATTAATTCACACCCCAAGGTTATTATGAATAGTGCTTATCCTCTTATTCCTAAAATAATTATTAATTTCCATATATTTAATAGTCGTTGTTTTGATTCATTAGAGGGTGCGATCTTATATGGGTCTATATTCTCGATAAGTTGGATAGCGGTATTATTTATATGACAAATATTAATTATTGACGAAATCCACGTCCCGAAGATTAGAATTGATGATACTCCCTTAAGGATGCTTATTAGTTTTGACCGGACCAAACCCTACAGGTGGATTTAATTATTCAGCGGTCAAATAAGTTAAGCTGAAGGGCTTAAGGAATATTAAGATGCCAATTAAATTAAATTATCAGTAATTAAATTTAATTGGCGGATATCGGAAATCTTAACGTGGGGAGAAATGTTAAACATTTAATAACATGAGCTCAATGCAAGGTCTTGAGATTATAGGTCAGAGTGCAATTATAGTTCTTTAGTGGTGTGAACTGTAATTCAGTGTTTTATAAAAATTGCAGAAATCGCTGCATGTCTTTCCATAATTGCAGAAACCTTTAGTAGGTGTCTGTGTTCCACTAGAAGTCTAACTCATAATTACTCCACAAGTCCCTACTGTAGCCCTATATATATGCCGGTAGGCTGAACTAGTTTGGATTTGATAGATCATATCTCATATATTATTATGATATTATTTTTGTCTTTCAAGACTTAAATATATCGGGGTTCTGCCGATACGAGTTCTCGGAGAATCGTAGCCCACACTACGTTCAAGGATCGCGTAAGGAAATACAATAGAAAATCTGACTGGAGCTTTAACTCGAAATCAAGTCGTAGTTGAAGACTAGATCGACAAGAGGTATTCATCTAAATTAACTTTGGTTGCATGAGTTTATTTTTGATCGTTTGACGTCAAAATTTTTATCTGGAGCCCATTTTGGCGTTTGCCCATCCAGTTAATTTTTTACTGTTAATTGCTTTCAAAAACAATAATCTTGGCAGTATTGCCTCCAACAAGGGCATCGTCTGGCAGAGTGCCGTATTCCAGTGCCTGTTCAGCCACAATCGCAGTCGCAGTCGCAAGCGCAGGGGAGGGATTAGTGGTATGTTTTGAGTGCGGCCAGTCTGGGCACATCCATAGGGACTACCCTGAGGAGGGAGTATGAGGAGTACAGCTGGAGCACCTATTACTCCATCTTCCCAGGGATGTTAGCCATCCAGATTCGCAGAAGGAGCGCTTCAATACCGTCTGGTAGACAGTCTACAGTTTAGGGCCATAGTGAACAGGCCAGAACTTATGTTCTTGCAGATCCTAGTTCATCCAGAGCATCAATCGTGCCCGATGCTGCTGCTACCACCTCCATGATCAGAGGTACTCTTCTAGTCTTTAGATCATGGGCCAATGTTCTTATTGACACAGGAGCATCACATTCGCTTATATCATCTGCTTTTGCATCTGCTTTGGGGTTGAAACCAGACTTGTTGGGTAATATTTTGAGCATGGAGACCCTAGTCAGTGGGAGTGTGACGTTGAGTTTCATTTGTAGATCCTGCGTGTTGGAGGCTACCGATCGTTATTTAGAGTTTGACTTTATTATTCTAGACATGACCACGTTTGATGTCATCTTAGGGATAGATTGGCTGACCACCTATCGTGCCTTTATCAATTGCGATCGACGAAAGGTAACAATTTGTACACCGGCAGGAGATTACTTTTTCTTTGTGGGTGATGGGGATGAGGGTTTGGTATATATGCTCGATGTTGCGCAAAACCAGGGCAACCTGGGTTCCCTCTTTACAGCTCTTATGTTGGATGAGGGAGTTGGGGCTCGGGGAGAGTTAGCTTCGGTGGTTTGCGACTACCCAGATATCTTTCCTGACGATCTATTTGAGTTGTCGCCGAACCGGGAGGTAGAGTTCTCTATTGAGTTGGTTCTAGGAACTGCACCCATATCCATGTCGTCTTACCATTTTGCACCCGCTGAGTTGCGCGAACTTAAGGTACAGCTACAGGAGTTACTGGATAGGGGGTTTGTGTGCCTTAGTACTTTGCCATGGGGAGCTCCTGCTCTTTTTGCCAGGAAGAAGGATGGGTCCTTCGGATTGTGTATCGACTACTGAAAGCTAAATCAGGTAACAGTGAAGAATAAATATCCTATGCCGAGGATAGACGATTTGTTTGATCAGTTGAAGGGGTTGAGCTGATTCTCCAAGATTGACTTGAGATTAGGATACCACCAGCTGAGGATTAGGGACGAGGACATACCGAAGACCGCCTTCCGGACTCGCTATGTTCACTACGAGTTTCTGGTCATGCCGTTTGGTCTGACGAACGCTCTTGCTACGTTTATGGGTTTGATGAACCGAATCTTTCATCCTTGAACAATTTTGTGGTGGTGTTTGTGGATGATATTCTCATCTACTCACCCACTAGGGAGGCGCACGAGGATCACCTCCGTATTGTTCTGCAGACTTTAAGAGAGCATCGCTTGTATGCGAAGTTCGAGAAGTGCGAGTTCTGGATATCTGTGCTGCGATTTCTAGGACACGTAGTGTCGACAGATGGGGTAGCTATGGATTCGTCGAAGACAGATGCTGTGACGGGTTGGGAGTGATCGAAGAACGTCTTTGAGACCTGTAGTTTCTGGGTTTAGCAGGCTACTACCGGCGGTTTGTGAAGGATTTTGCGAGACTTGCTGGGCCGATGATGCGTCTGACGCGGAAGGGAGTTGTGTTTTTATGGAGCGAGTCCTATGAGTCGGCATTCCAGGAGCTAAAGACGAGGTTAACTAGCGCACCAATGTTGATTATCCCATAGCGAGGCCTGGGATATATAGTGTACTGTGATGCATCACAAGATGGTTTAGGTTGTGTTCTGATGCAGGGAGGTAAGGTTGTAGCCTATGGTTCTCGACAGTTGAAGACGCATGAGAAGAACTACTCGACTCATGACCTGGAGTTGGCTGCCGTGGTCTTTGCCTTGAAGACATGGCGTCACTATCTTCATGGTGAGCACTTCAAGATTTTCTCCGATCACAAGAGTTTAAAATACTTATTTTCGCAGAAGGACCTGAACTTCTGCCAACAACGATGGATGGAGTTGTTGGAGGATTATGATTTTGACTTGTAGTATCATCTAGGGAAGGCCAACGTTGTGGCTGATGCACTCAGTAGGAGATCTTATGGGTCGTTAGCTTCTGTGGCTATACGTGAGTGGCACATGCTTGGAGAGATCGTGGAGTTTGATCTGTGTCTTAGGGAGACAGCGACGGGTGCCACCTTGTTCTCAGTAGTTTCACGACCAGCATTAATAACACGTGTGCTAGAGGTCCAGCAGACGGATCAAGAAGCTCAGATGATATGAGATCGTGTTGCTACTAGAGAGGATATTACAGGTTGAGTTGTGGGTTCATATCAGAGTCTGAGATTGGCCGGGAGGCTGTTTGTGCCAGAGTCATGCTGTGTAGATATACTACGTGAGTATCATCATTCTCGCCTTACTATGCATTTAGAAGGCATGGAGATGTATCATAACCTACGTCGTCAGTTCTATTGGATGGGAATGAAGAGAGATGTGGTCTAGTTTATTTCTCGGTGCCTTAGTTGTCAGAAGGTGAAGGCGAAACACCAGAGACCGGCAGGATTGTTACAGTCGTTGCCGATATCAGAATGGAAGTGGGAGAATGTCACAATGGACTTTGTGTCGGGACTTCCTCGATCACCTAGGGGATACGACGCCATATGGGTTGTGGTTGATAGGTTGACGAAGTCTGCACACTTTCTCCCCATCCGCGTTAAGGATTCGGTGGATAGACTGAGTAGGTTGTATGTCAAAGAGATAGTCCGGTTGCATGGAGTGCCAGTGTCTATTGTTTCTGACCGAGACCCGCGATTCACCTTGCGCTTTTGGCAGAGTCTTCAGGAGGCCTTGGGAATGAACTTGATGTTCAGTACTGCTTTTCACCCCAGACGGATGGCTAGCCTGAGAGGACTATACAGATTCTGGAGGATATGTTGAGGGCATGTGTACTTGGCTTCAGGGGTTCTTGGGAGGATCATCTACCGTTAACAGAGTTTGCATACAACAACAGCTATCAGTCCAGTATTGGGATGGCACTGTATGAGGCTTTATATGGTAGACCATGTAGGTCACCAGTATGTTGATCAGATGTGGGAGAGACCATAGTTTTGGGACCAGACATGGTACGAGAGACGGTAGAGAAGATTGTAGTGATTTGTCAACTTCTAGTGACAGCGCAGAGTTGCCAGAAGAGTTATGCAGATCAGAGGAGAAGGCCTTTGGGGCTTGCAGTGGGGGATCATGTGTTTTTGAAGGTCTCGCCACGTAGAGGCTTAATGAGGTTTGGTCGTAGCGGGAAGCTATCTCCGCGTTTTATTGGGCCTTTTGAGATTCTTGTCAGGGTTGGAGAGGTTGCTTACCGGCTGGCCTTGCCATCTTAGTTGGCGTCTATACACAACGTGTTTCACGTTTCTGTGAGACCCTGTTTTGGTTCTTTTTGGATATATATGTATTTTTGGCATTTTTCGATGTGTTTTATGCTTTTGACATGTTTATATGCGTTTTGATGCATGATTAAGTGTAAATAAGCATAGGGGTTGATTCCCGAGGTTATGGAGAGTTACGGTTCGAATTTAAAAAATTTAAAAAAAATAGATATTTTGGATGTCAATAAATATCAAGACTTAGATATTTTTTAAAAAGATATTTTCAAAACTTAATGACTAAGTTTCCGCTAATTTCTCTCTGCCTTCTCTCTAACTTCTCGGGGGCCAGGGGCTTGGTTTTTTACGAACCAATTGCTGATCCTTAGTATCGGCATCGAGGTCTACGCATTCATCCAGTCAGAATTTGATTCCGGCAAAACTTGGTTTTGTACGTTGATCGAGACGTCAAGTTTTTAACTCACCGAGGTAGGATCCTAGACTCTATAGTTGTTAAAGGGTGCAATGTGTAATTATATGCTGTTTCACTATTTAAAAACACATGAAAACGTGGTTTGTGTTTCGATAAATCATGTTTTTAGTTTAAAAGTTGTTTTTCGTCATTTTAGTTGGATGGAATCGGGGTTTGAGAGTTTCTTTCGAGACTTTATGGTAGTTTTTGGTTTAGGTATGTCCGTGAGTTTTGAAAAGCAAGTTTGGAGGCTTTGATTTAGGGTTTATACATGTTTTGGGGTTTAGAAAAAAAAAAGAAACAAAAACAAAAAAAAACACAAAATAGGGGCGTGGGCTGGTTGGGGCACTCGAGCGTCGTGTCACGCGCGAGAAGTCTGGCTACGGCACTGAGCCTTTTTGTTTTGATTATATCTCCCTCACCCGGACTCAGAATTAGGTCATTTTTGTGCTCAAATTGAAGCTCTAGAAGTCTTCTTTCCAATGACACCTCTCTCACATTAAATTTATGTTTGTAGGCAAAGTTATGACAAAAATAGTGAGGGTGTGTCATGTTTTTTTCAAATCATTTTTCACTCGTTTTTGGCTGAATGTTTGGGAAAGATTGTTTTTCATTCTTGTTGGAACTTTTTGTCAAATTCCATGTCCCTTGGGGGCTGTGGTGTGTTCGTGGGCATCGTGGGTTTGTGTTGGATGTTAGTGTTTTGGAGGTTTAGAGCTAACCTTTGGGGTTGAGTCTCAACATTTCAAATGTTTTGATGAGAGTTTGATTTTTCCTACTTGTTGATATGTTTATGGATTTGATCTTTTTATACATGTGTTGTATAATTCTATTACGAGTTTTCGTAGTTGAGCTACAAATGGTTTTGAAATGTTATCCATAGATGTACCATGATAGTGGGTATGTTGAATTGGGCTTACATTGCTCCTTTGTGAAAGTCCAAAAACGTGCACAGAGTGGGTTCGCTAGATCGCTCGGGTTAATCCCCGTAAACGTGATTTGGTTATACTTCGTCTATCGGTCTTGGAAATTCGTAAAGAAGTCTGTGATTGGTTAGGCTACGTCCACCGGTTGTGGAATTCCGTAAAGAAGCTTATTGCCCCGTGAGTGGCGTCGTTGTAACTCCGTATAGAACTTGTCATTATCTACCAAGCCTTGAATGGCTAGGTTCTTGGGTAATGGACAGGCATCTATAGTGATTGCCTCTGTCCGCGTGGGTGTGGCAGCGTCGGTACATAGGATTTCATTTTATCTTATCTCCTCGGTTGAGTATCCGAGTGGAGCATGCTGTTTTACTACTTTTCCTTAACTGTGGCATGATAGCTGTTAGGATTATATGCATAGTTTCAAGGATGAAAATGATGGTTTTCAAATGAAAAACTGGTGGTTTTGTTAGAAAAATCATTTTGGCTTTTGTTGTCGAACTAGCTCCCACCATATGATTGCATGACTTGCTTCACAGCTTTGATATAGTCTGTTTCTATTAGGCTTCGGCTCACGATGTAGGATTTTAAAAATATTTTCAGTTGAACATGACGAGTTAACCTAGTTGCAGAGGTGACAGAAGACTTACTGTATTTTTTCCTATTTTTGTACATGTACTTTTACATGTAACGCATGTGATGGCTGGTTTTGTATGCCTTTTGGCGATATACTTATTCATGTATGAGAATGCATGTTTATGAGAGCTGATCCTTGGGAAAATTTTTTATCCAAATGTTGTATTTGATTTTCAACTGTAAAACCAATTTTTCTTAAATGGGTGTTTTGGTGGGCTTTCGCGTGATCCTGGTGTTTGGGGTGTGATAGCTTGGTATCAGAGCTCTGGGTTTGAATATTTATGAGCCATGGGAAAGAGGGTACATCACGTTATGAGGATGTGCGTGTGCTTGATTGCCTGTGTTTAAGAGTTTTCTTACATAAGCATGATAGCCTGTTTAGCATGATGGTTGTGCATACGTGGGTATGGAGGTTGGACCTTAGGATTGATTAGTCTTGTCTTCGAGCATTTGGATTAACAAACTTGGGAGCCATGTTAGAGATGCGTTTCACGGACGTGATTTCTAGTAAGGAATCTGAATAGGTTATCCAGAGTGACGAGTCCTTCTTGTTGGTTCTCCTCGGTATATGAGATGTGATAACATTATCTATGTGGCTATGTGCTACCATGCCTATATGTGATATGTCTTGTACGCTTGCAATAACATGTTGTGGATGCGTATCCTGTTATGTTGCTTTCGTATAGAGTTATGTCTTCTCAAGGACGACGAGGTAGAGGTTGAGGCCGTGGCCGTGGTTCTGGCCAAAGGGACGTTCCAGTCCCAGATATTGGGGATGCTAATGCACCCCAAAGACCCATTGACGAAAATCTGTTGCGTGAGATGGTCAGCTCCATCCGGCAACTGGCTGAGGCTGCTTCAGGGAGAGAGAGCGTACCTGAGTCAAGGGCAATGGTCGCGATGTGTGAGTTTCGCCGCCTAGACCCTCCTATCTTTTCTGAGGATCCCAACCCCGCGGTTGCCACTGAGTGGTTGGAGCTGGTTACCAGGATCCTAGATTCGCTTCAGATTGAGGAAGATGATCTGAGGGTTTTATGTGCCGCCTTTCAGCTGAGAGGGAGTGCTGATATGTGGTGGAAGTTCGCCAAGACCACAGTGGTAGGCACTTGGGAGGCATTCACGAAGGTATTTCTGGAGAAATACTTTCCGGCGATGTTGAGGGATCGCTACAGAGAGGACTTCCTATTTCTGACTCAGGGAGCGATGACAGTGATTGAGTATGAGGCCGAGTTCACTAGTTTATCTCGGTTTGCTCAGGAGATGATCATACCTACTGACGAGTTCCGTGCGAAGTGGTTTGAGGCCTGCTATCAGAGATAGGATGGTAGTATTCCAGATGCAGGACTATACGGAGTTGGTACAAATGGCCATGAAAGTGGAGGACACTCTAAACGAGACGCGCAGGGATAGGGACAGTAGGAGTCAGTAGGACGGGGGACGTGCATAGTCCCGGGGACGCAAGGACAAGCGTCAACAGACATCTGGTTCGAGTCCTTATCTAGTGGGGTCATATCAGCCATAGTCTTCTGCATCCACCCATCTTGTAGTCTCGATGAGATGGTCGGATCAGTGGGCGCTTTGTCATAGATGCCAGTAGCCAGGATATCGTGCTGCAGAGTGCCAGAGTGTAGCGCCTGTTCAGGCACTGTTGTAGTCGCAGACGCCAGGCAGAAGACCACTCGTATGTTATGAGTGTGGGCAGTCTGGGCACATCCAGAGATACTGTCCTCGCGAAGGGAGCATTCAGAGTACAGCAGGCGCATCAGCTGCTCCATCTGACCAGGGACAACAGACGTATCAGCAGTCGAGAGCTTAGACGTCTAGATTGGCGGAATGGGGCACTTCAATACAGACGGGAAGAAACTCTACAGTTCAGGGCCATAGTGGACAAGCCAGAGCTTTTGTGCTTGCAGATCCCAGTTCATCCAGAGCACCGGTAGTGCCCGATGCTGCAGCTGCCACGTCCATGATCAGAGGTACTCTTCTAGTCTATAGATCATGGGTCAGTGTTCTCATTGACACCGGAGCATCATATTCTTTTATACCTTCTGCTTTTGCATCTTCTTTGGGGTTGAAAACAGACCAGTTGGGTAGCATTTTGACCGTAGAGACCCTAGTCAGTGGGAGTGTGCTACTGAGTCATGTTTGTAGATCCTGTGTATTGGAGGTCACCTGTCGTTGTCTAGTGTTTGACTTTATCATTCTAGACATGACCACATTTGATGTTATCCTAGGGATGGATTGGCAGACCTCCTATCGTGCCTTTATAGATTGTGATCGACGGAGGGTGACAATTTGTACATCGGCAGGAGATTGCTTATGTTTTGTGGGCGATCGGGATCAGGGTTTGATATCAATATCCGGTGCTGTATGGAACCAGGGCAACCTGAGTTTTCTCCTTTCTGTACTCATGCTGAACGAGGGGGTTAGGATTCACGGAGAGTTACCTCCGGTGATTTGCGACTATCCTGATGTCTTCCCAAAGGATTTGTTCGAGTTGCCGCCTAGCCATGAGGTGGAGTTCTTTATTGATCTAATTCAAGGAGATGCTCCTATATCTGTGCCATCATATCACTTTGCACCCACTGAGTTGCGTGACCTCAAGGTACAGCTTCAGGATTTACTTGACAGGGGGTTTATACGCCCCGAGTACTTCACCGTGGGGAGCACCTGCTCTTTTTGCAAAGAAGAAGGATGAATCATTGCATTTGTGTATCGACTACCAGGAGCTGAATCAGGTGACAGAGAAGAACAAGTATCTGATGCCGAGGATAGATGATTTGTTTGATCAGCTGAAGGGTTCGAGTTGCTTTTTGAAGATTGACTTGCAATCAGGATACCACCAGTTGAGGATTAGGGATGAGGACATAGCGAAGACCGCCTTCTGGACTCGCTATGGTCACTATGACTTTGTGGTCATGCCGTTCGGTCTGACGAACGCTCCTGCTACATTCATGAGTTTGATGAACCGGATCTTCCATCCTTACTTGGACAGTTTCGTAGTGGTGTTTGTAGATGATATTCTCATATATTCACCTACGAGGGAGGCACACGAGGGCCATCTGCGTATCGTGCTACAGACTCTGAGAGAGCATCGCTTGTATACGAAGTTTGAGAAATGTGAGTTCTGGATGTCTGAGGTGAGATTTTTGGGACATATAGTGTCTACAGACAGAGTAGCAATGGATTCGTCGAAGACAGATGCTGTGACAGGTTGGGATTGACCGAAGAATGTCTTCGAGATTCATAGTTTTCTGGGCTTAGCAGGTTATTACCGGCGATTTGTGCAGGATTTTGCTAGACTTGCTGCACCGATGACGCGTTTGACGTGAAAGGGAGTTGGGTTTGTATGGAGTGAGTCCTGTGAATCGGCATTTCAGGAACTGAAGACGAGGTTGACTAGCGCGCCAGCATTGATAATTCCAGAGCGTGGCTTGGGGTATACAGTGTATTATGACGCATCACACGACGGTCTTGGCTGTGTTTTGATGTAGGGAGGTAAGGCTGTAGCCTACGGTTCTTGGCAGTTGAAGACCCATCAGAAGAATTACCCAACACACGATCTGGAGTTGGCAGCCGTGGTCTTTTCTTTGAAGACATGGTGTCACTATCTCTATAGTGAGCACTTCGAGGTTTTCTCCGATCACAAGAGCTTAAAATACTTGCTTTCGCAGAAGGACCTGAATTTGCGCCAACGGCGATGGATGGAGTTGCTGGAAGACTACGACTTTGACCTGTAGTATCATCTTGGGAAGGCCAATGTTGTAGTTGACGCTCTCAGCAGGAGATCTTATGGGTCGTTAGCCTCTGTGGCTATATATGAGTGGCACATGCTAGGAGATATAGGAGAGTATGATCTGTGTCTCGGGGAGACAGCGACTGGTGCCACCTTGTTCTCTACAGTTTCACAACCTGCATTGATAGCATGCATGCTAGAGGTCCAGCAGACGGACTGGGAGGCTTAGATGATACGGGATCATGTTGCTAGTGGTGAGGATACAGCGGGCTGGATTGTGGGTTCAGATCAGAGTCTGAGGTTGGCTAGGAGGTTGTTTATTCCAGAGTCATGCCGTGCAGATATACTACGCGAGTGTCAACATTCACGTCTTGTAGTGCACCCGGGAGGCACGAAGATGTACCACGATCTGCGTCGTCAGTTCTGTTGGACAAGGATGAAGAGAGACGTGATCCAGTTTGTTTCACGGTGCCTTACCTGTCAGAAGGTAAAGGCGGAGCATCAGAGGCCGGCAAGGTTGCTACAGCCATTGCCTATATCTAAGTGGAAGTGGGAGAATGTCACGATTGATTTTGTATCTGGACATCCACGATCACCTAGGGGACACGATGCTGTATAGGTTGTGGTTGATAGGTTGATGAAGTGTGCACACTTTCTTCCCATTCAAGTGAAGGATTCTGTGGAGCGACTTGTAGACACCCCGATTTGACCCCACCCAATCTTAGGTAAATCCGATGATGAAAACAGGTAAAACAAGTGCTTTAGTTCAATCCCCGGGAAGTGATCCAAGCTCGGAATTTGAACCTTAATCATCAAAAACCTTCAAAACCAGTAACTTGTTGTCCAAGCAATTCCCAAACATGGCGACCGCCCACTCCATTATGGCGACCGTCAATAGAACCTTGTGGAATCTTTTCTTACATGACGACCGCCAACTTAAACATGGCGACCGCCAACTCATATTGTGGCGGCCGTCAACTCCAAATGGCATAACGTGTCTAAAAACGTGGCAACATCTCATTAGTTGAAGAATTCTATAAATACCGTACCCCAGCGTACGTTTTCAGTACGAATTTTGAGTGA
>JAULJZ010109859.1:2194-32899 GCA_032270985.1 Heliamphora pulchella
TCGAATTTGACCGGTATAAAAGCCCTTCCAAAGCCCTTTCTTTGTTTTCTATGCCTTATGTATCGTCTTCGATCTCTCATAAGAACACCTTTGTGATTTTCGATGACGAACCCAGAATTTTGATGAAGTGAACCCAAACTCCAGCGGAGGATATTGCATTTAAAACCATTGCCATCTCTATTGAAATTTTTTTGTAAACTTCCTCTTTCCTTTTCACTGCTCATTCTGTTGCTTTGAGGCTAGTTTGCCTTGTTTTTTTTTCTTTTTTTTTTATCTTCTATCATTTTCATTTTTCAAAATGGGTAAACTGAGAAAATTAGTGTCGACGCCGGTGGCTATGGAAGCTTTTCGGCGTCGATACCAAATTTCAGACGATGTTGGTATTACTCTAGCGAATGCCAATAACTTGCACGAAGGGAATTGGGAAAAGCGCTCCCTCCCACTTGTGGCTATAGTGGAGGGGGGAGTTCGGTTCCCTCTTCATCCATTGCTTCGTCGAGTTCTTCGGCATTACCAAGTAAGCCCCATCCAGGTCTCCTATCACGTGTTTAGAGTAGTCATGGGGGTTGTGGAGCTAAACTGTATTTTGGGTACCAATCTTGGTATCTAGGATATCATTTACTGCTATAATAGGGTCAAACATTCTATTGGATCATATTACCTCAAGGTTAAGAGAATGGCTGAAAAGCTCATGATCGAATTATCAGATTCCAGTAAAGACGTAGATGATTTGTCTACATGGTCAGGAACTTCAAGTTCGGTCCTAGAGAGGTGCAGGACATCTTCACCATTCGCCGGAAGGACGATTTTAGCCCTGGTAGCTCTGCTCGCCAATTGTTCATTTTTATGTCTTACTTAAAATCAGTACCTCTCTTATCCTATATTCTTATACTTTCTCTGTTCGGCGCAGGTGCTATTGCAAACAGTAGAGCACGGGGGCCTCTTTTTGGAGTTCATTTGGACGATCTTGCGAAGGTTTGGGCATACAAAGGCCTTCCTGAACAAAGAGGACTGGGCCGAGCTGCCGACATCCTTTAAAAATACATTCCTACCTACCGCAGTTTCATCAGACCAAGCACAACGGGTGTTCGAATCGCCGCCCCTGCTTCAACCCTTGTCAACGACCCCAAGGGTGTGGTTATTTGCCTCACCAGAGCAGAGAGGCAAGTCACTATAGCCCAACCCGTACTTTTTCGAGACCAACCTGAGCCATCTTTGCCGGGTTACACCATTTCTATCTCTTCATCTTCTTCTTTGGCTAACTCTGCTGACTTAACTAATATTGCTGAGATGACAAAAAGGAAAGCCACCTCCACCAACCTGATTAATTTCTTGACAATCAAGGGCTCCAAGAAGAAAGTTACAATTGCCACAGCCGCCCGAGCAGAGGAGATTCGCCAGGAAAAAGCAATAGACCTCGCCGCCGAGCTCTCTCTGCACACTTCTAGGAAAAATACAGTAGAGCCTCAGCCTCTGCTAAAGTGGATGAAGAAAGCTGGGGATGTGAAACCCAGTGCTGGGAAAGGGAAGGCTCCAGGGAAAGACAAAGGAAAGAAGGTGGCTGACCCACTAGCTGAGGCCACCCCATAGTCCCCTGAACTAAAAAATGGGGATCAGCTGATCAACATAGGGGACAAAGCTAGTTCCTTGGACACTTCTCTTGGGTCTGTAAAGCCCTTCTCCTCCCCTCTGACATGGAGAAATCTAGAAAATTTGATTTTGAAAAGCTGTGCGGATCTACATGCCATCCAGGTAAAATTTTTCCTTTCATTAATTTCTATTAGTGCATTTTCGTTTCTCCCTTAACTCTTTTTCTTTCTTCTTCTCTCTTTTTTTTAGAGTCTTCAACGGATAGTAGTTGCTCTAGAGAGGGTGGAGGAGAGGGAAGTCGAGCTGGTGACAATGTGCCAGCGGAACCACAGCTACCTCTTGACCATTGGCAAGATGGAAGTCGAACTTCGTGATTGAGGCTTGGTAGCGGACACTACTCAGGCTAGAGTGTCCAAACTGGAGGTGCAAAAAAGCTCTCTCAAACACGAACTGAAGGAGAAAGAGAAAGAACTTGCTGCTACCTAGGCTGAAGTTGAGAAGGCCTAAGCCGAGAACTGAAAGGATGAGGAAGAGGCTGAGAAGACCTACGCTGAAGGGGTGGCTAAGCCCACAGAGAATTACATGGCCCAGATTCCCCATCTACAAGATATCATATCTGCAGCAGCTTGGGAAGATGCCCTGAAAGCTGTTGGGGTGGAGTCCTTTTTCTACTATTCTCTGAAGTTCCTCTCTCGAGCAAGCGGGTAGAGGTGGAAGATGAAGAGGAAGACGAAGTGGTGGAGGTGGAGGGGACTTCAACCGCTGTTGTTGCTCTAGACCTCCCCCCAGCATCCGAATAGGTTCCTCCTCTAACGATTGAAGCGGTGGGCATCCCTGTGCAAACCACCGAGCAATTTCTTGTGGAACCTTATGCTCTTTTCTTTCTTTCTTTCTTTCTTTCTTTTTTTGCAAGGCCATAGTACCTAAGTTATCTTTGTCTTCTTTTATTTTAATGCTTGTACTACCCCTTGGGGCTTCTGCTTTTAGCTTTAAAGGTTCCAGCCTCTCATTATTTAATGGAAACTAGCCTTTGTCCTTCATCTTTGAACTGCTTTATGTAAATACTAGACTTAGCCTTTTCAGACTTAAGTCATTTTTAAACTAAGTCTTTTGGCCTTAATATCTTATAGGCTGCTTTTCTTCCTTACCATAGGACTTGAACTTCCATACTAAGGGCTAAATCTATTTGGATTAACTTCAAACTTAGCCTTTTTAGGCTTTTTCTTCTCAAGTATGGGATTAATTTCCATACTAAGGGCTGAATTTATTCGGATAACCTTCGAACATAGCCTTTTTAGGCTTTTCCTTTCCAAGTATGGAATTGACTTCCATATTAGGAGCTAAATTAGCTCGGATAGTCTTCGAACTTAGCCTTTTTAGGCTTTTTTTTCCCAAGTATGAGATTAACTTCCATATTAAGGGATGAATTTGTTTAGACAACCTTCAAACTTAGCCTTTTTAGGCTTTTTCTTCTTAAGTATGGGATTGACTTCCATACTAGGGGCCAAATTAGTTTGGATAATTTTTGAACTTAGCCTTTTAGGCTTTTTCTTCCCAAGTATGGGATTAACTTCCATACTAAGGGATGAATTTGTTCGAATAACCTTTGAACTTAGCCTTTTAGGATTTTTCTTCCCAAGTATGGGATTGACTTCCATATTAGGGGCCAAATTAGTTCGGATAATTTTTGAACTTAGCCTTTTTAGGTTTTTTCTTTCTAAGTATGGGATTAACTTCCATACTAAGGAATGAATTTGTTCAGTGAAAACTTTGGTTTAAAGAGGAATAGAAAGAATTCTTGCCGAGCAACGACATTTTATTACCAAGTTAAAAAATTATAGAAAACTAAAAATGTAAAAATAAAATTTACGCAAGTTGTTTGCATTCCACGGCCTAGGGACGGCCCTACCATGCATATCTTCTAAGTTATAAGCACCAGTTCCTGCCCTTGAAGTGACTTTGTAGGGACCTTCCCAGTTTGGTTCGAGCTTCCCATGAATTGGACCTTTTATGTGGCCGAGGACTTTTCTCAGGACTAAGTCTCCTTCGTTGAACCTGCGATGCTTGACCCTTTTATTGTATTCTCTCGCTAAGGTTTGCTGATAGGATGCCAATTTGATGTTTGCCATTACTCTTCATTCTTCGGCTAAGTCCAAGTCCATACCTAGGGTCCTTGCGTTTATCTCGGGAGCACTTGCTTTTGTTTGGATTGTTGGTAATTCAACCTCCAATGGTATTGCTACTTCCACTCCATAAGCTTGTGAGAAGGGGGTTTCCCCCGTGGATCTCCTTGGGGTTGTCTGGTACATCCATAGGAATGAAGAGAGTTTTTCCATCCATCTTCCCTTAGCAGCATCTAACATCTTCTCGAGTCCATCAATGATGGTTTTATTCGTGGCTTCCGCCTACCCATTGCTCTGTGGTTAGGCTGGGGTAGAAAAATAATTCTTGATGCCCAGGCCCAAGTAGAAACTTTTGAATACCGGACTATCGAACTGAGTGCCGTTATCAAAAATAATTGCTAGGGGTATGCCAAACTGAGTAATAATATTTTTTCATGTGAACCTATTAACATCAACATCTCTGATGTTGGCCAAAGGTTCGGCTTTGACCCACTTAGTAAAGTAGTCTACGGAAACAAGCAAGTATTTTCTATTTCCTATGACCCTTGGGAAGGGACCTATTATGTCGAATTCCCACTGTGCAAAGGGCTAGGTGCTTGTTAGTGGTGAAAGATCTTTGGCGGGCACATGTATATTCAGACTGAACCTTTGGCACTTTTTGCACTTCTGGACGTACTGCTCTGCATCCTTCTACATAAACGGCCACCAATAGCCCTGAGAGATTTCTCGGTGAGCTAGGGATCTCCCATCTGTATGGCTTCCGTAAATCTCTTCATGGATTTCAAACAGAAGATCCTGAACTTTGTTCTGGTGCACGCAAAATAGGTAGGGGCCTGTGAAAGATTTCTTGTAAAGATCTCCCAAACTCAAGACCCAAAATCGGGCTACCTTTCTTCGTATTTCTTGAACTTCCTTTTGGTCAGATGGAAGCTCATCATTGGTTAAATAGTTCCTTATGGGATCCTTCCAACTTGGTCCCCACTCCAAGCAGAAGGCCAATTTCTCTTCATTGACGTTCATGCTAGGTTATTGGAGGATTTCCACGGTAATTACTCTTTTTTCTTAGGAGCTTACTATTGATGCAAGGCATGCCAAAGGATTTGCATGGCTATTTTCTTTGAACGAGAGCTGGGTGATCTCATAGTGTTGGATGCCCTTAGCCAGTTGATATGCCAACTGAAAATATGCCTGCATTCTATCATCTCTAGTTGCATATACGCCCTTGAACTGGTTTACGACCAATTGTGAATCACAAAAGGTCTTTACTTTTTGGGCTCTCAATTCTTTGACATCATGGAGTTTGGCTAAGAGGGCTTCATATTTCGCTTCGTTGTTTATGGCTTGAAAGTCAAGACAAATTGCTCTCTCTATGAGGACTCCTTCGGGGCTATAGAGCACGATTCCTACCCCTACACCCTTGTTGCACAATGAACCATCAACATATAATTTCTATGCGATGTCTGATTCTCCTTTTTTTAGAAAAACTTTCCCGATTTCCTGCCCTCCAATGTTAGTCAAGCACTCTTCGTGGCTGAACTCAGCAATGAAGTCGTCTGAAACCTGGCCTTTTATGGCTGTCCTTGGGGATAATGTTATGTCATGCTTCTCGAGCTCTATAGCCCATCTCACAACCCTTCCTGAGAAATCTGTGTTCCGGAGAAAGGCCTGGAGAGGGTATTCAGTAATTACCTTGATCAGATGAGCTCTAAAGTAGTGAACCAATTTTCGTGATGTGGTGACAAAGGCTGAAGCCAATTTTTCTAATGGCAAATATCTTGTCTTCGGGTCAAGGAGGACCTTACTTACATAACAAATAGGTCTCTGGACCTTGCTCACTGCTTGAGTTGATACTACGAGGTATAAGTTGAGCATTTCTTTGTTGTTTGGTACTATCGGCAGTGGCGGGGATGAGAGATATTAGTTTAGCTCAAAAAGGGCCTGCTCACTCTCTTCATTCCATATGAATTGACTTGCCCTCTTTATAGTTTTAAAGAATAGATAGCACCGATCAGATGCTCGGCTAATGAACCAGTTGAGTGCTGCTACCATCCCACTTAGCTTCTAGACTTCTTTCAAATTTTGGGGATTCTTTAGGTTCTGGATAGCTGTAATTTGTTCGGGATTCACCTCTATTCCCCTATGAGTCACTAAGAAGCCTAAGAACATCCCAGAACTTACCCCAAAGGCACACTTAGAAGCGTTAACCCTAAGTTTGTAAGCTTTGAGGATCTCGAAGGTCTTCCTTAGGTCGTCGAGGTGAATATTTGGTTGTTTGGTCTTTGCCACCATGTTGTCGATGTAAACCTCCATAGTTCTCCCGATCAAATCCCCGAACATCTTGGTAGCAAATCTCTGGTAAGTGGATCCTTCATTCTTGAGTTCGAACGGCATTACCCGATAGCAATATATGCCCCAAGAAGTAATGAAGATTGTCTTCTCCATGTCCGGGGGGTACATGGCTATCTGGTGGTATCCCCTGTACACATCCAAAAAACTCATTCGTTCATGCCCCACTATTGAGTCGACGAGCTGATGTATTCAAGGTAAAGAGAAGCAATCTTTGGGGCAGGCTTTATTCAGATTGGTGAAGTCAACATACACTCGCCACTTTTCATACTTTTTCTTGACTACTACTGTGTTGGCCAACCAAGTCAGATAGTGGATCTCTTTGACTGCTTCTGCTTCTTTCAGGCACTGAACCTTCTCAACTAATGCCATGGGATGGTGTGGGGTAGACTTCCTAAGCTTTTACATTACTGGCTTCCTCATGGGGTCGACGCTTAGTAGGTGACCGATCACTTCAGAGTCTATCCCTGGCATCTCGTAGGGCGTCTATGCAAAAACCTCTTTGTTCTCTTTTGAGAACTCCGTCAATTCGGTTTCTTTCTACTTAGGTATACTAGTCCCAAATAAGAAGTACCGATCTGGATCCTCTAGGGAGATGTAGACCTTCTTTAAGTCTTCGACTATCTTCTCCTCAGTTGTTCGGCTATAGTCGTAGATAGTAGGTTCGTCATCTACCTCGACGGTTTTCACCTTAGGATACTGTTCTCTGTCTTTTACCGTGGCTAAATAGCACTGTCTTGCTGTGTGTCGATATCCCTTGATCTCAATTACCTTATTCCCCACTTGAAAGTTGAGGGATTGTGATAGGTTGAGGACACAGCACCCAAACTATGTATCTAGGTCCTTCATACTATAGCATTATAAGTAGAAGGTTGATTGACAACTAAGAACTTGGTATTTACCGTCGTAAGACCTACCTTTATTGGTACCGTTATCCTTCCCACTGGCCATACTGGATCTGTGCCAATGCTGATTAGCGGAGTCATACACTTCATGAGCACTGAATCCTTCATCCCAAGTTTTTGAAAAAGACTATAGTACATTATATCCATCATACTTCCTTGATCCATTAGAACCCTTATTACATCTTAGTTAGCAATGCGTAAAGTTAGTACCAGGGAGTCGTTGTGGGGGTGTTGTACTCCTACAAGGTCTTCATCTGAAAAGATAACCCCCTGAACTTGGACTTGGTTGAGGCCTTCCTATGTTCTTCGGTGCTTGACCTCATCCACCTTCATCGTGTAGGTTAGGGCCCTGGCCTGATGTCAGACAATAGCTAGCGTGATCGACTCTACAGTGTCGTGGATCATTTTGACTATCCCGAGTGGGGCATCCCTTTATTTGGGTCTCCGATCTTGATCTTGCGGTAATTATCCCTAAGCAGTCTTTTCAGAATCAATGAACTCCAGTAGGTGCCTCGCCTGAACTAAATCCTCTAAATGCTTTTTAAATGTTTGGCATTCCCTTGTTAAGTGGTCACGATCTCGGTGATAGTGGCACTTTCTTTTCAGATCCTGTTTGTTCAGATCATCGATAAGTTTGGGTGGCCATTGAAAATCGGGCTTGCCCTTTATACGATCAAGGAATTTGTGTAGAGGTTCTTTAAATACCGTTTACAAGGCTTCGTAGGCCATAAATTTCTTCTCTTAGGCGTCCTTTTTGGGCTTCTGATCTTTTCAGCCCTTGTCCTTCTCTCCAGTTGCTTCACCAAAGCCACACTTTGTTCAGCCTGACTGATATCCTCCTCGACCTTAACATGCTGCTCGATCTTTACCATTAGTTTGGACATGGTAGCTATGGCTTTCTTGGTGAGAAACTGCCTTAGACGACTTTGTGGAGGTAAATCGAGCTTGAAGAAAGCCATGGTAAGTTGCTCGCTGCAATCTTCTATTTCGTTATATGCCTCCCAATAACACTTAGCATAATCCCATATAGTCTCCCCTTCGTTCTTTCGAAGAGACAATAATGTGTCGAAGCTTTTGGGCTGCTTACTATTGGTAATGAACCGGGCGGTGAAGGATTCATCCAATTATTGCCAACAAACTATTGATTGGGGTGGTAGCATGTGGAACCAACTAAGGGCAGTTTCTCTTAAACTGGATGGGAACATACGGTAGAGAAGTGCATTGTTCCCGCTCCATAGCGGCTTTGCTTGTTTGTATTGGAAAATGTGGCTTACTGGATCTGTCTTTCCATCATACATTTCAAGCATCAGCGGAGAATACTTACGCGGTGGATCTGCATTCTTAATGACTTTGGCTAACAGTGAGATCGAGATTGCTCAAGGGCCTTTTTAGCTACATCTTGGGCTATTCGTCCTTCACCACGCTGCATTCTTGAATCCATCCTTTTCTCCAGCCAAAGTCGGAGACCCTGGTTCGGGTCCAGTTCGTCCCGAATTACCCTTTAGGGGTTTGGCCGAATAGACTCAGCCTTGACGGTTCCAGTATGCCTAGAACTTCTTATGCTCTCCTCGGGTGCCTTGCGCCTCCGTCTCTGAGGATGACTTAGGTTGTAGGATTCTAGGCTTTGTTTGATTTCTTCTAGTTCGGGGGTCTCTCTTCACCTTACGCGTGGATCCCTCTGGGTTTCTTGCATTTGGATCCTTTGCATGAGTTCCTCAATTTCTCTGTCGCGCTGCTCCATTCTTTCCTCAAGATTATTGATGATCCTCTCTTGCTTTGCCAATCTTTCCTCCAATCACCCTCTTTCTCTTGAAGGTGGATGGGAAGGTTGTTCTCCTTTGAAGCTCGTGGTAGAGTATCTTAGTCACCTCTTATTATTTGAGGCATCATCCCTGTGCCTTTGAATCTCTAACAGGGCATTGGGTACCCTCGATTGTTTTGGAATG
This sequence comes from Heliamphora pulchella, assembly GCA_032270985.1. Classification (NCBI taxonomy): domain Eukaryota; kingdom Viridiplantae; phylum Streptophyta; class Magnoliopsida; order Ericales; family Sarraceniaceae; genus Heliamphora; species Heliamphora pulchella. Next base: position 11,105 of record JAULJZ010109859.1, read on the forward strand.
ACCGATATTGAACTTTGAGGGACACCTTCTTACCTCCTTGTGTGGCTTCCAATAAACCCAGTTAGAGTCTGGCTCATGGTTCCGTTGGTTTAGGATCATCGTTCCCATAGACGATGCCAAATTGTACGCATTATATACTGAATGGCACAACCAGAACCAATTAAATTGATTGAAACCTGATGATCCTGAACAAAACTACGATCTGAACTCCTTGTTGCCAAACTCACTCGACGCTGCACATGGTGTTCCTGAACTCTTATAAAATGAAGAACACCGTTAATGCTTTCTGGCCTGGTTTAACCGAGAAGCACTCCGACATTCAAGTTAAAATTCTCTTTAAGAGTTTTCTAAACAAGAACTGGGTTGGAATTGCATACTTGGGGGTATAGAGTGCCTTCCTTTATATAGGGGTTGAAACTAGGGAGGCTAAATTCTCATGGGACTCTGCCTCTTATCCCTAATCTCTGGCTTATCAGAGATTCTGCCTTATCTTTGGGCAATTCTTGTTGCTTTAAGAAGCTTAGACTCTATTTTTCGAACTGCCGTATCAAGAATAAGGTCTTCCTGGGTTATCTCTTTGCATAGGGCTGATTTAAGCTTAATTGTCGTGGGCTGTCCCTCATGGGGCAAGCCCAAACTCTTTATGGCTTTAACCAGTCAGTTTAAGTCGAACCAAATTATGGGCTTCCTTAATGGGTGGCACAGATACTTCTCATTCTGAGTTAGGCCTTAAGCCCACTGATCACTCCACCCTCACATATGCATGCCTGTTGAAGAAAGATGAATGCCCCCAAAAAGAATTTCACAAAATTTTTTTATATATTTTTCGTGTTTCTATCAGTGGCTTTCATACTAAAGCTAAAAAGAAAAACATATGCGTATTGGTAGCCCTTTCCTCGAACCTCACTCCATGTTTAATTTTTTTTTAATTTCTAAAAAGATGGAAGAATGATAGAAGATAAATTGATGGTGGTAGTTATAGACATGAAGATCAACAGGAGGATCTTACCATACAACATGGTGAATCTATCATGTGATTATTGAGAGATTTGGGAAAAATCCACAGATAGACTTGATCACATGTATCCACAATTTATTACATAACACTAATGTGGTTGTATTCAATGTCATTGCCATATTATCCATCGTATAAGTCACATTGGTGGCATAAATATGGTATAAAAAAATCACTCTAAATATCGTATAAAGATAGATATGTGGGTGATCGGTGCTTAAAAGCACTGTTCGAATCTTGCAAATTGCATTAGCTAACCCTCGAATTTTATGTTAAATAATATATTTTGTAAGTGTTTCAGTGTTAGCATTAAAAGAGGTAAGGAGGTGGAAGAATGGGCCAAAGCATCAAGAAAAAGAGGAAAGAAACTTTGGACAAGAACGTTCGGACGAGCATCTGGATGGGTGACAATAGATAATTTACATTTGGACGGTTTGGTCCAGTAAGTTTTCATCTAGACAGGCATCCAGACGAGGGAAAGGAATTTAGTGCACGAAACTTTAAAACCCTAGAGCGTAACTCTCATTATAAAAAGGCAGCTTTGAGCAGAAATCAACATCAATCATTCTAGAGCAAGAGGAGGCATAAAAGATGACAGTTAGGGCTCAAGAAACGACGAGAAGACGAGAACAGAGGCCGATAATCCAATCATCTTCAACCTTTCTTGGATTGTAACCGCAACATGAGTGGCTAAACTCTTCGTCTTAGGGTTAAATGAAACCCTAGACCTGTACTTTAGATTTTAGTTTTGATTTCTAGTTTCTTTTAATATTAGATCCAACGTCGTTGTATGATGTATAGACGTTAAGTTTTTATCAATAAGCTTTAAAGTTTTTATTCAAGTTTTTATTTTTACTTCCTGTGATTGTGATTACGATATCATGTTACTGTTTTAATTTTGTGTTTCAATCCAACGTGAGATAAGTTATCATTTGATAGGACGTATCATGTCGGGTTTTACATGGACACCTCGTACCAATCCAAATAAGTTATACCATGTTTAGTTAAGCATTGTCTTTCTTGATTATTTGCGTCAGGCTTGTAGCCGAGACGGGATTAAGTTGAACTGTGAGATATTAATTAAATCTTAACGGATCTAAAATACTTAGTTAGGGTAGATTCAAAACCCAAGAATCTTCTTTCCTCATCTAATTAAAGTTCTAATTTTAGTTTTAGTTATTTCAGTTTTTAGTTTAATAGCAAAATAAACCACTTTTGATTGAAGAACCGAATCGACCTTTTAATCATAAAAGATTATGATTCAATTTAATAATCCCAGTTGAAATGATATCTCGACTTAACTACTATTTAATTGAGTAGTAGTTAAATTTAAGATATAAATATTTTATTTTTGGTGCGGCATAACACATATCAATTTTTGGCGTCGTTGCCAGGATTAATAGCGCGACCACAAATCTTTATAATCAAATATTTATTTTGATTTTTCTTCTTCTTCACCCTCAACCAATACTGGCGTGAATTGTATTCTTCCTTTTTTAGGTTTCCAACGACAGACAAAACAAGTAGGATTTAGGCATCGCATAAGTGAGGGCAAATGAGTCATTCCTGTCTGAGCTCTGTAAGCTTTAAATTTTTGCGTTATTCTGTTTAAATGGAGAAAACTAAAACTAAGAGATTTGCAACCCACACCCAGTATTTCTTTTCTTTTATTTGATTTCTGTTCATTCATAGTCGTCGATTGTGTCACACACAGCTAGCACCATTTGTTTTCGAGATTGAACGTATTTTAGAAATAACTGAGCCACCATGCAATCTTCTCCTTTTCCCCTCATCTTGAATCCACCAGTCCATATAAATCCCACTCCAATGGCAGCAGCCAATCAAGCAAACCAACAGGATTGGTAGGTTAAGGAGTATTTTACTCTCTCGGCGTTTGTGACGCCATCTTGCATTCAACTACTTAATGTTGGGGCGATGCACTATGAGATTGTAGATGTCTATTGTGGTGGGGCCTTTATGCTGAAAAGCAAGATCAAGGCGTGAACAATTTTTGAAAACTTAAGTGAAAACTCACAACAATACGCCTCTACATCTCGAATTGACAGATCACTCACCTCACCCTCACAGATCGATCGCCTCATCCTCACAAAAACCACAAGGCATGTATGAGGTTATCCAACCTCAAGATCTAACAAACCAAGTGGCTACTGACCCATAAATTGGACCAACTCTTATCAGGTGGTCACAATCCTTCGTTAGCTATCCCATCCCATACCTTTCAAGACCCATGTGCCTTGTGTGCCAGTCTAGCCCACTTTATAACAGATTGTCCAGCTTCTACCCAATATCCAGAGTTTGTGCAGGAACATGTAAATGCTGCACAAGTTTTGTCAAGACCAGGTAATGATCCTTTCTCGAACACATATAACCCAGGATGGAAAAACCATCCAAACTTCTCATGGCGACAGCAATCTACTTCATGTAATCTGCTAACTCCACCACTTCGGCTAGCATACCCTAATGCTTTCAACTCTTTGGCTTATCATCCCTCTATCCCACAACTTGCTCCTCTTACTCTCTTACGGTACTCAACTTTTGAGGAGCGGGTATTGCAAGCCTATAAGGACTGGAGATAAATACTCAAATCCTAAATTCGCATACCCAGTCCATTACTACACTGGAAGCTTAGGTAAAAAATGCCCTCAATAGTTGAGAGGATAGTAAATTACCAAGCTAACTCGTTACTAATTCGAAGGGCCAGCTTGCTGTAGTGGATCCTTCGACAAGCGGTGTATACCACGAACAGGTTAAAGTAGTGGTGACCATCCGCAATGGACAAGAAGTTGAGACTTGACTAGAAAGACAATGGCACCCATAGCTCCAAGAAATCTAGAGCCGTCTGATTGCTCTAAAGAGATCACACCCAATGATGCACCCATCCCATCTCCTACCCTGCCCCTTTTACTATTCAAGCTTCTCAAGCAAGTGAAAGTCAACCTACCACTCATAGATGCCATCAAATAGGTCCCCTTTTACACAAAGCCCTTGAAAGACCTTTGTATTCAAAAGTGTAAGAGAAGGGCCCATGTTTCTAAAAAGGTTCTCCTCACTAAGAAAGCTAGTGCTATCATTCGCTACAACACTATTCCCAAGTTTAAAGACCCGGGGACTCCTACCATCTCATGTGTCATAGGCGATCACTTGATTGATCGTGCCTTGCTTAACCTAGGAGCTAATGTTAATCTACTCACTTACTCGGTGTACAAGCAGTTCGGCTTGGGTGAACTAAAACCCACATCAGTTACTCTCCAACTAACCGATATATCAGTTAAGGTACCCCATGGAGTCATTGAGGACGCGCTTGTTAAAGTCGATAAATTCCTCTTCCTGGTTGACTTCATAGTCTTAGACACCGAACCTGTTCCGAGCCTTAGAAGATAAGCTCTAGTGATCCTTAGCCAACCCTTTTTGGCTACGGTTAATGCTTGCATAAACTGTTAGACCAGAGTGATGGATGTCTCACTCGGGAATATAAAGCTACGCCTTAATGTCTTCAATGCCTCACAATAACCACCATTAGAATCTAACTATTTTGCAATCGACGTTATCGATGAGGCTACTAAAGCAGCACTCCCTTTTGCCTTGACCACATATCCCTTTGAGGCCTACTTGGTACACTTTAGAGCTGAGTCATTCGATGTTGAGCAATCTATCGAAGACATCAATGACTTACTCGAGTTAACTGGCTCTCTTGATTATCCACCTTGGAGGTCACAATTTAACCCCCTACCACCCATCTCTTCAGTTTTAGCCTACCCTCTCGTTGAACTCTTCGCCTCAACTTGAGCTGAAGCCGCTTTTAGCCTCTTTCAAGTATGTCTTTTTGGGGCCTAATAACACGTTACCCGTCATCATTGCATAAGACATGGCTTCTTAGCAGAAAAGTCAACTCGTCGAGGTACTGAAAAACGATAGCAGAGCTATCAGGTGGTCAGTAGCCGACTTGAAAGGATAGACCCCTCCATCTGCATGCATCTCTCATCCATTGTGAAGAGCATGTCAAGCTCACTCGTGAAGTGCAAAGGAGGTTGAATCCAAACATGAAGGAGGTAGTGATGAAAGAGTAGTGAAGTTTCTTAACACGAGTATCATATACCCCATATCCGACAGTAAATGAGTGAGTCCAACCCAAGTAGTATCCAAGAAATCAAGGCTCATCATCATCCAAAATGAGAAAGGAGAGCTGACTGCGACATGTACTACCACCGGTTGGCGTGTGTGTATTGATTACAGAAAGCTCATTGCCATGACTAGAAAAGATCACTTTATGCTGCCCTTCATTCTAGAATGATTAGTGAGTTAGAGCATTTATTGCTTCCTAGATGGCTACTCCAAGTATAATCCAGTACTTGTCTACCCTGAGGACCAAGAGAAGACACCTTCACTTACCCGTTTGGCACCTTTGCCTACTCGCGTATGCCTTTCGACTTAATGCAATGCACTGGTAACCTTTTAGCAGTGTATGATAGCTATCTTCTCTGATATGGATGAGACATTCCTAAAAGTATTTATGGATGACTTCTCGGTATTTAGGTCCTCCTTCGAAGATTGTCTCTAAAACCTTACAAAGGTCTTAAAACAATGCATGGATGCCAATCTCATGCTCATGTGGGAGAAAATCTGTTTCAAGGTCCAACAAGGTATATTAGTCGAACACATCATGTCTGCATGAGGTACAGACGTGGACAACGCTAAAGTCGACCTTTTCTCTGAGCTTCCACCCTTGCCTCGATAGAGTAGATCTGCTCATCTTAGGGAATTCCAATTTCTACCATTGGTTCATCAATGTCTTCAAAAAATCTTTGAATCCTTGTGTAGTCTTCTTAATCATGCAATCACCTAATTGGCCCTTACCTTGTAAATCATGTGTTATGCCTCTAATTACGCCGTTGGTGCTGTGATCAGGCAGCGAGTGAATAATGTCCCTCATGCCATATACTATGCCAGCAAAACCCTCTCCGATGCTCAACTGAATTATACCACAACCGAGAAGGAATTGTTGGTTGTGGTGGTCGCACTTGATAAATTTCGATCATACCTCCTTCGCTCAAAACTAATCATTTTCACAGACCACGTTGCCCTCCGTTATCCCCTGTCCAAGAAAGACACAAAGTCTCCGCTAATTTTCTAGATCTTGTTGTTACAAAAATTTGATCTTGAGATCCAAGATAAAAAGGGAACCAAGAATTTCATAGCTGGCCATGTCTCTTGCCTCATGGCGACACCATCTTATGACTTTGAACCATTACAAGACTCGTTTCCCGACTAGCAAATCTTTGCTATCACAGGAACTCAGCCCCCCTGGTATGCCAATATAGTGAACTACCTTGCTGTCAGTTATATCCCATCTCAATGGTCCAAACAAGACAAAGAACGATTCTTTGCTGAAGTAAACACTACTTCTAGGAAGACCCAAAACTGTTCAAGTACTGCCCCGATCAGGTTATCAGGTGATGTGTTTCAAAAAGTGAGATGAACAACATTCCTACCTTCTATCACTTACTTGCAAGCGACAACTACTTCAGTAGGAAGAAAACAGTGGCTAAGGTCCTTCAGAGAACATTTTATTAGCCATCACTTTTCAAAGATGCCCACGAATTCTGTTGGGTTAACATTCAATGCCATTAGACCAACACAATCTTAGCCAAAGAAATGATGCCACTCAATCTTATCTTAGTGGTGGAACTCTTTGATGGTTTGGGGGGATTGACTTTATGGTCCTTTCCCATCGTTCCATGGTTATGAGTACATCTTAGTGGCAGTGGATTAGGTCTCTAAATGAGTAGAAATCAAGGAAACCAAATCGGATGATCATAAAGTGGTGGTCAAATTCCTACAATCGAACATCTTAGTCAATTTGGGTTTCCATGTACTATCATTAGCGATGACAGCACATACTTTCTAAATATGTTCTTCGCTACTTTAGTTCGATGATATTCCATCACGCATAAGGTAGCCACTCCATACCATTCCTACACTAGTGGCCAAGTCAAAATGTCAAACTGAGAAGTTAAGAATGTCCTAACTAAAACTATCTGCCCCAATCACAAGGATTGGCCTTAACGGCTCAATGACACCCTGTGGGCCTATCGCATTGCCTTCAAGACACCCATTAACATGTCCCTGTATCGTCTAGTCTTTGAAAAAGCATGCCTCTTATTGGTTGAGCTAGAACACTGTGCACTGTGGGCTATGAACACATTCAATTTTGATATAGACACTATCGGTGCCCACCAAAAACTCCATCTCAATGAGTTAAAAAAAATTTGTAATGAAGCTTACGAGAGCACCCGTACCTATAAGGCTCGGATGAAGGCTTTCCACGATATACACATCAACCGTAAGTCCTTCGAGCCCAACCAAAAAGTACGATTGTTCAATTCTAAATTACAACAATTTTTTGGTAAACTTCAATGGCCCGTTTGTGGTTACCTATGTATACCCGCGCGGTGCTTGCCAGTAGCTAAATCCATGGAGTGTCAAATATCTCACAGTCAATAGACATCGGCTCAAATCTTACATCGAAGGAATCATCGCTGGGTCCGCTATCGAATCCATCGCCTTGTTGAACCCCGAGTACTTGCACCTCTAAGTCGTCCTCACGTCCGGCTAAAGACATTATACTTAGCTCTTCTGTTAGAAAACCCATGTTTTATTTGTTTTCTTTAATAGCTTTCTTTAAAAAAGGCTAAGTGTCCAAATAAAACAAAAACATTCGAATGGATTAAAATTTCAAATTCGTTTGAACAAGTGCCCAGACAAAATTTGAATTTGAACAAACTTCAACGGCTAGTCTGCTATTGCCCGCCACACTAACGGCATCGACCTGGTGACTTTCCAAGGTCTAAAGAATTCAAAATCGTCCGAACGAGCGTCTGGACGTAATCTTCACTAAATATCATCATCTGGACGAGCGTCCGGACGAAAACCATTCTTGTTAGTGGCATCTGGAGGTGCATCCGGACGAAATGACCTTTTTAGACAAGTATGGGGCATTTAACCCATGACCTCCCCTCCATTTTATAAATCCTCTCCATATTCACTATTTATCTATCTGTCTCTAGCCCTCTCCCTCTTTGGCGACCTCTGGTGCTTTTACTTCCTCTTCATCTCTCCCTTTCACCATCCGACTTTGATGGCTTCTTCATCTCACTAAAACCAAATGAAGCGGGGCTGCCCAACGTCCTCCAGCCTTGATCTCACCGACGGATTAGGCAACTCACTACCTCAACCACATGGTCTAATTTATAGTGGGGAAAGACTTTTTGGGTAACGACCCAAAGGCCTATTGCGACATTCAATAATTGTAGGCCCGAGGACTGACCAGCCTTCTCAGCACCTTCTCAGACCCATACCCGTGACTTGCTCACCTATTCTATCAGCACCGCCATGAAGTGTCGAGACATGGCCTCCTCTAAAGCTCTATCGACAGTGGTGAGGTGCTCTTAAGTTGATGCCCGTGATATCGCCCACGTCCTACATTTTGACGGCAACACCACCCTCCGACCGGTCGACCCCACCACCAGACCCGCTATGATGATTCAAGCTGTTACCAACAATTGAGGCAGCACTGTTAGGAGTTGGAGAGGTCTACAAAACAAGCACACACACACAAGACATCAGAATTACGTGGTTCAGCTAAGTTTAGCCTACGTCCACGGGAGAGGGATTTCACTAAATCAAATAAAAATTACAGAGGAGCTTTCTCTCTTCTCACAGCTCACAACTCTGATAATTTTTTCTCTCTACTCTCTGAGTATCTCACTCACTTAATCTCACACACACTGATCAAACAAACACAAAAATATATATAGCAAAGAGAGGGAGACAAAACATTTAATGCTCAGGTGGCTGAATCTTTGAAAAAAATATTGCTGTAGATTTTTCTCCATTCTTGAGCCTCCTATTCTTGACTGTCTGTACATTGACCCTCCATTCTTGACTTCTTTTTCATCACATGGGTGGTTCAATAAATCACCCCTCCAACCATGTGGTGGAAAACTGGTCTCTATTGATCTTACTAACTGCTGCTAAGAATTCGCCATGTTCTCTGGGCGACCGCACCCCCTTGTTGGGGTGCACTGCAGTGATCATCTTTTAGATGATTTTAGTGGATCTAGGAGACCCACTGAATCTGAGCATAGCTCTAAGTTCTCTTTAGTCACAGTCTTGGTTAACATGTCAGCTGGATTCTTGTTTTCTTCAATCTTTTCCAGTGCTAACACTCCATCTTCCAATAGTGATCTGATGAAGTGATAACGAAGTCCAATATGCTTGGTTCTTGAATGAAATGCTGAGTTCTTCGCCAAATATATTGCACTTTGGCTGTCACTATGCAAAAAATTCTTCACCTTCTTGAATCCTAGTTCTGCCAACAAACCTTGTAACCAAATCATTTCTTTGCTAGCATCTGTTACTGCCACATACTATGTCTCTGTAGTTGATAACGTCACAATCTTCTGTATCTGCGATACCCAACTAACTGCCGTAACACCTACTGTAAAGACATAACCAGTAGTACTTTTTCTGTGATCAACTTCGACAGCAAAGTCTGAGTCTACATAGCCTTGTAGTCTCAACTCACTTTTTCTAAAGTATAAACACTTGTCAACAGTCCCTCGAAGATATCTCAATATCCACTTCACTGCTTCCCAATGCGCCCTTCCTGGATTAGACATGAACCTGCTGACAGCTCCCACTGCATGGCCAATGTCTGGTCTGGTACATACCATAGCATACATCAAATTTCCAATAGCTGAGGCATATGGAACATTCGCCATGAAGTTCCCCTCTTTCTCTATCTCGGGAGACTGGTCCTTAGACAGTCGAAAGTGACTAGCCAATGGTGTGCTAACAGCTTTAGCATCGCTCATGCTAAACTTCTTCAGAACACAGCTGTTGTACTCAGCCTGAGACAACTGCAAAGTACCCTTCTGTTCATCTCTGATGATCCTCGTCCCAAGTATTTGCTTTGCTGAACCCAGGTCCTTCATCTCAAACTCTCTTGAGAGTTGCTCTTTCACTCTTTTGATCTCGTCCATATCAGGTCCTGCTACTAACATGTCATCAACATAATGTAGAAGAATTAAATAGCTGCACTTGAACCTCTTGAAATAGAAACAATGGTCAGCATTGCATTTGTGGTAGCCATTCTTCTACATAAACCCGTCAAACTTCTTATACCACTGCCTTGGGGCCTATTTTAAACCATATAGGCTCTTCTTTAATCTGCATACAAGATTCTCTTTTCCTTGTTCTAAGAATCCTTCAGATTGTTGCATATAGATCTCCTCTTCTAGGTCACCATGAAGGAAAGCAGTTTTCATGTCTAACTGCTCAAGGTGTAGCCCTTCTGCTGCAACAATGCTTAAAACTGATCGAATGGTAGTCAGTTTCACCACTGGTGAGAAGATGTCGATGTAGTCAATCCCTTCCTTTTACTAAAATCCTTTGACCAATAGTCGTGCCTTATACCTCTTGGAACCATCATGTTCCTCTTTCATTCGATACACCCATTTGTTGTGCAGCGCTTTCTTTCCCATAGGTAACTTGGCGAGCACCCATGTCTTGTTGGAGATAAGGGACTTCATCTCATCCTTCATTGCAACCTCCCACTTGCTAGAATCTCCTACCTGACATGCCTCGTCATAGCATTCAGGTTCTCCTCCATCAGTGAGTTATAAGTAATTCATGTATTTTCTGTTCGGTACATGAGGTCTAGTAGACCTCCGGGCTACAAGAATAGGTGTTGGAGCATCTGTCTATGGTGTTCTACTCTGAGCAATGGGATCCTCCACCTGAGAACTCTCAACTACCTGCTGAGCCATAGTGCTATCTACTTGATCATCATCCTCCGCCTGAGAACTCTCAACTGTCTGCTGAGCCACAGTGCTATCTGTTGAATCATTTGGCTCTGCAAATATGGGATCATTCTCTGTTGAATTACTTGAGGATGTTATGTGCCGGTCTTTATACATCACCTTCTCGTTGAATATAACGTCTTTGGATCAGATTACCTTCTTATTTTGGTCATCCCAGATGCGATAACCAAACTTGTCCTCGCCATATCCAACAAGAGTGCATTTTTGTGACTTTGGATCAAGCTTACCCCTGGCATGGTCACTAATATGCACATATGCAACACAACCAAAAACTCTCAAATGTGAAAGTTTTACCTCTTTACCACTCCATACCTCTTCTGGTATTTTGAACTCCAACGGTACTGATGGACCTTGGTTGATCTAGTAGATGGCTGTACTGATTGCTTCTGCCCAAAACTTCTTTGGAAATCCCGCCTGGATCCTCATGCTTCTTGCTCTCTCTGTCAGTGTTTTGTTCATACGTTCTGCTACGCCATTGTGCTGGGGTGTACTCAGAACGGTTCTCTCTAATCTGATACCATTGTCATAGCCAAACTTCTTGAACTCATTATCCTCGTACTCGCCACCATTATCTGATCTTAGCTTCTTAATTCTCTAGGCTGTCTCATTTTCTACCATAGCCTTTCATGTCTTGAATGCATCAAATACATCAGATTTATGCTTCGAGAAATAAACCCATACCTTCCTGGAATGGTCTTCAATGAAAGTCACAAAATATGACTTTTCGCCAATGGACGAGATGGTAGTCGGCCCCCATACCTCGGTGTGGACTAGCTCGAGTATTTCCTTCTTTGGAGTTCTGCTACTCGTCTTGAAGCTAACCCTCTTATGCTTTCCTAAGATGCAGCTTTCACATAGATCGATGTCAACTAACTTTAGACCTGGTAGCTTTCCATTCGAGTGCATGATTTTTAGCCCTTTCTGGCTCATGTGTCTAAGTCTCTGGTGCCATAGATTATAATCTTCCTTGCCTACAGCAACTACAACTGTCCTGTAAGCATCTAATGTCATATAAAGAGTTTCACTCTTTGGGCCACGTGCAATAGTTAATGCTCATTTGGAAATCTTCCAACTATCACAACTGAAAGTTGTGATATAGCCATCAGTTGCCAATTTCCCCACTGAGACTAAGTTCTTTCTGAGGTCGGGTATGTGTCTGACTCCCTTCAATTTCCATACAAATTCGTTCAACTTGATCTTCACTTCACCTGTGCCAATAATATCACAAGGTTGATCATCACCAAGATAAACATTTCCAAAATTACCAGGTACATAGTTTTTAAGGAGTTCCTTGTAGAGGTGGCATAGAATGGCGCGCCAGAATCTAACACCCAAGATTCTTCTTTGTGCTCCAGTGAGCATATCAGGGCATCAGTCATTGCTGAAGTAGAGGCGAGATTTGCTTCTGCCTTCTTCTCTAGATCTTTCTTTGGAGCTTTGCATTGATTTTGGTAATGTCCGATCTCACCACAATTCCAACACTCAACAGTCTTTGAGTTGGAATTATTCTAATTCCTGGAATTATTTTCGTTGCGGTTCTTTGATCTCCCACGGCTCTATGATCTGCCATGCCCGTTTCTCCTGTGTGAGTTTCTGCCTATGCTCTCCATATTCAGGGCTACTTCTGAATTGGTGGTACTGTCTGACTGCATCCTGATCTCCTCCGTCATGATCATACTTACAACTTCTTCAAATACTAATTTTGACTTGCCCATTGATCCACTGATTGCAGTAACTGTGCCTTTCCAATTCTTAGGCAGCTGATTGAGAATTAGTAAGGCTTAAATTTCATCGTTGAACGTGATGTCTACTAACGCTAATTGGTCCACCACTTCATTGAAGTTATTAAGATGAGCTCTGAAACTCCCACCGTTTGGCATTTTTAGATTAAATAATTTCTTAATAAGAAGTACCTTACTTGCTGCAGACGACTGTTCGTACATACTGCAAAGGGTTGCCATGAGAGATGCCGTAGTCTTCTCATTCTTGATGTTGAAGGCGACAGATTTTGACAACGTTAATCTAACGGTGCCAAGGGCCTTTCTATCAAGTAATTCCCATTCTGACTGCTTCATATCTTCTGGCTTTTCTCGCAAAGGCAAGAACAAATCCTTTTGATACAAGTAATCCTCTATTTGCATCTTCCAAAAACTAAAATTTGACCGATGAAATTTATCAATTTTGGAAATGTTCTTCTCAGTAGCCATATCAAATCACCAATTTAGAAGCTGAAATTGATGAAATAGACCACACCAATGCATCCAGAATGGTCAAAATAGTCAGAAATGACTCTTGAATCAGTCAAATCGGACTTAAAATGCCCAAAATAACCCCTAAAAGAAAAGTTGGGTATAATGTTGACGTGGTGCTGACACAGTTGTTGACTAAGCAGCAGTGATGATGTGGAAGATGACGTGGCTGCTGACGTGGGGTCCACTACTAACGTGGCAGGTGACGTGGCACTGACTAGGTGCTGACGTGGCACTAACATGGCGATGTATGGCGCTGACTGGGCGTTGATGTGACTCCTAGGAGGTTGGTGACGTGGCAGTTGTCTTCTCCATTCTGCTGAAGGAGAAACCAGAGGAAAGGCTCTATTTGGTTTTCTTAAATTTCAGAACACTTTAAACGGAGTTAGAGGGCATGTTTCAACTCTATTTTCAGCGTATAATATATCGTCGGAATCATCTCGACGAGATCTATGCACCGGTATAATCAAACGGTGGTTTTGGAGAACTTTATTTCTGGGCAGATCTGAAATTTTGGATAAAAAAACCTCTCCAAATGCTCTGATACCAGTTGTTAGGAATTGGAGAGGTCCACAAAACAAGCACACACACACAAGACACCAGAATTACGTGGTTCGGATAAGTTTAGCCTACGTCCATGGGAGAGGAATTTCACTAAATCAAATAAAAATTACAAAGGAGCTTTCTCTCTTCTCACAGCTCATAACTCTGATAATTTTTTCTCTATACTCTCTGAGTATCTCACTTACTTAATCTCCCACACACTGATCAAACAAACACATAGATATATATAGCAAAGGAGAGGGAGACAAAACATTTAATGCTTAAGTGGCTGAATCTTTGAAAAAAATATTGCTGTAGATTTTCCTCCATTCTTGAGCCTCCTATTCTTGACTGTCTGCACATTGAGCCTCCATTTTTTACTTCTTTTTCATAACGTGGGTGGTTCAACAAATCACCCCCTCCAACCATGTGGTGGAAAACAGGTCGCTGTTGATCTGGCTGGCTGCTGCTGAGATTTCGCCATGTTCTCTGGGCGACTACACCCCCTGGACGGAGTGCCTGCACCCCTTTGTTGGGGTGCACTGCAGTGATCATCTTTTAGATGATTTTAGTGGATCTAAGAGACCCACTGAATCTGAGAGTAGCTCTAACTTCTCTTTAGTCACAGTCTTGGTTAACATGTCGGTTAGATTCTTGTTTCCTTCGATCTTTTCCAGTGCTAACACTCCATCTCCGGGACATGCTCTAAGCCCTCATACTCTCACAAGGGGCACCACCCCCACCTGTCTGATGTACTATTCTATTTTTCTATTTATTTTAGTTTTTTTTTTAATTTTTTTGTTTTATTTTCCCACATGTGATGTAATTGGTGTGCCACTTGGCATAATTTTGTACTTATTCATCTCGTAATTAATGCAAATTATTTTATTCCACATCCTGTGTATGTTGGCATTCATGGACTTAAATGCTTCAATAGCTCTATGTTTAGATGTTCCAAACTAACATTTTTCAGGATACGTGTTTTTCTCAAATTTTCGATCAAGTGAAATATTACATCCCTTTTTTTTGTCTCCTTATGTTTGTGTTCATCCAATGAGGACATTAGATAGTTCAAGTTGGGATGTAGTGTTTCACTTCTTTATTGATTATTTGTTAAAAAATAAAAAAACAAATTTTTTTTTAGAAATTTAACTTTAAAACTGTGAATCTTATACCCTGGATAAGTATAGGCATGTGGTTTTAGGTTGCTAAACTCTTTATAGACAATGAACCTTGAACTTGTACACTCAGCTATTATGCACTGCACATTCAGTTGCCAAATTAGTACTTATAACAATGAATATTGATAGTGAGAAATAAGTTAAAAAGCAAAAGTGGAGACTTAAACCCCTAGTGAGCTTTGAGACTATATTTCTTTTCTGAGGGATATTTATACATCTACTCTCATTACAGTTTGTTGAAAGCGTGCATTTGTCATTGAATAATCTCATCATTCATTCATTTTGACCAAGCGTTGAGAAACGACTCATTAACTTCATTTGAAATTTTCGAAAATCTTAAACCATTCAAAAGATTACGTCAAACCTGAGATAGGATCTTAGACCATGTTTTTATATTTGAGCCTGTTCGTATTTTTGTTATGCATTTGACCCTAGTCCCCAACTTTTAAACCTTTTACATGTAAACCATTTCTTGTTTTCCTTTTATCTGAAAATGTCATGTAGACAAGTCGCTAGTAACATTAGTGGAATATAAGTTTGAAATCAAAGGGTGAAAAAGTTTATTTGCCTATTCGAAATCAAATGACGAAAAAGTTATTCATTTATTTGCTTTAAAAAAACAAAGAGAAATGGACAAATGTGTGGTATAAAGTGGTGAATGAACAAAAGTAAAAATATGGAATCATATGTTGTGCAAATGAAAAGTTGGCATTAGGAGTAATGAATGTGCAAAATAGTGAAATAAGGGTAAAAATGAGTGATTCTTAGCAAGTGTCTTGTTCCAAGGCATTAAAAATACTCAATCCTAACCCGACTATATATTTTTCCTACCTAACAATATAACCAAAAATAAAATTATATTTGATCCTAGGAATGACATTGTCAGATGTTTGAAAATAATTAATAGAAAATGACAAATGAAACACTCTTTATATGTTCTCAACAATTGGCATTCTAACGACGAGATTACATGTCATTCTTTGATTTTAGCATTATTTGTGTCTTAATTATGTGTGATACTTTTGATTTGCTTAACAAAACTTCTGTCGTATACCACAAATGCACCTATATAAAGTTATTTTAGAGTGTTTTAATTGTGAGTGGAACCAAGTGAGGATTAAAGTCAAGATGTAGTTTTGATAGAAATTCAAACTCCAACTATTCAGGAGCAAGATACCAAGGTGAGTAGCTAAGCCTTCACGCGCATTGAGTCTAGGTTAGTGGGGAGTCATTTGTAAAAATGGAAGTAATTGAAAAATTTCACAAATTGATTGTTGGGCTTAGAAACTTCATAGTTTTTAACTTAAATTTTTCAAAGCACATGTGGAAGTGTAGGTTAGTCTTTTTTTTTTCTTTTCTTTTGCTTTGCTCGAGGACCAGCAAAGTGTAAGTTAGGGAGGGGGGTGTGATCGATACCTAAAAGCGCCATTCGAATCCTGCAAATTACATTAGCTAACCCTCGACTTTTATGTTAAATAATATATTTTATAAGTATTTCAGTGTTAGCATCGATCAGAAGAGACAAGGAGGTGGAAGAATGGACCAAAACATTAAGAGAATGAGGAAAAAACACTCTTGACAAGAATGTTTGGTCGACCGTCGGACAGGTGAGAACAGAGAATTTATGTTCGGACGAGCATCTGGACGGTTTGGTCTAGCTACAAGTTTTCGTCCGAACGAGGCATGGGAATTCAGTGCATAGAACTTTAAAACCCTATGGTGCAGCTCCCATTATAAAAAGGCAACTTTGGGGTAGAAATCATCATTAATTATTCTATAGCGAGAGGAGGCACGAAAGACAATGGCTAGGGCTCGAGAAGTGATGAGAAGACCGAAACGGAAGCCAAGAATCCAATATTCTTCAACCTTTCTTGGATTGTAGCCGCAACATGAGCGATTATACTCTTGGTCTTAGAGTTAGATAAAACCCTAGTTCGATACTTTATATTTTAGTTTTGATTACTAGTTTTTCTTTTAATATCATATTCAACTTTATTGTACGGTTTATAGACGTTGAGTTTTTATCAACGAGCTTTAAAGCTTTTATTTAAGTTTCTATTTTTACTTTATGTGATTGTGATTGCGAGATCATACAATTGTTTTAATTTCGTGTTTCAATCCAAATGTAAGATAAGTTACTTTATGATAGGACGAATAGTGCTAAGTTTTACACGGACGACTCGTGCTAAGTTTTACACGGACGACTCGTACAATTTAAGTAGGTTATGCCAAGTAATTTGGTTAAACAATATATTTTTTGATCATCTAATTTAGGCTTATAGCAGTGATGGGATTCAATTGAACTGTGAGAAATTCACTAAATCTTAACGGATCTAAAATACTTAGTTAGAGTAAATTCAAAACCCAATAATCTTCTTTCCTCATCTAATTAAAGTTATAATTTCAGTTTTATTTGTTTTTAGTTTTTAGTTTAATAACAAAACAAACCACTTTTGATTGAAGAGCCAAATTGACTTTTTAATTATAAAGAATTGTGATTCGGCCTAATAATTTCTACTGGAACAATACCTAGATTTAACCACTATTTTTTCAAGTAGTAATTAAATTTAAGATATAAATATTTATTTTTAGTACGGTACAACATACATAAGTGGGTCCATATCATATTTTGTACCATTTAATACACTCTTATCAAAATTCAAATATAACTGTAATGAGTTTAGACACAAGCAATCTCTTTAAAGGTACATTTTATCATTGTATTTTTGAAGAATTCAAGGTAGAGGTCATTGTGGGATCTCAATTGTGAGACTTTATCTAATTTCTAAAATCCTCGAGAGAATCAAGATATAGGCCTCTTTAGGCGAAATTTTGGTTATTTTTATTTTTTTGAACTATTTTTCTTTTTTGAATATTTTTTTTTGAATTGTCTCAATAAGATGAATAAAAATAAAATTTTTTGTTCTAAAGATAAAAATAAAAATTTATGTTCGAAAGATAAAAAAAAAGTTCACTAAAAACAAAAATAATTAACATAAAAATTGATTTATTTTGCTTTATTTATGTCTCTTCCAACATTTTTAATATTTTAATCAATTGTTTCTCTATTTTTCCAACTTGTTTTGATGAAACGAGTTAAAAAATACAACAATTTAACTAAACGATAAAAAAAGTTAATTAAAAATAAAAATAAGTCAAATAAAATAAATAAATAACTATTCTAAACAGGGTCATAATGCATAGTAATTAATAACACAAATCCGCGAACTAAAATCTGATACAAAAATTGTGTATAACATGTTTTAACTATGTCTTAAATAATTTAGTTCAACTTTGATCCTTTAGAGAAAACTGTTAATACTAAATAAGATTCAAGTACTAAATAAGATTCAAGTACAAAAAAACACTTATAACTATTGCACAATATTAAAATTGCCAATATATATTATTTATTTATTTATTTTTGTATTCAAAGTTTTGAAATTTGTTAGCGAATGTTAAAACTGTATGTGCTTTGAAAGTTTCAAAACTTACCATCATGGTTGGAGCCTATTGATTACGTCATGAAAATTGAAAGGCATAGCTGAGCGTGCCTCATGGGTAGGCCATGGCTAACGTCATGTTTGACGTTCCAAATTTTTGAAAATTTATTTTTTTCATATAAATTTATACTATTTTATGTAAAAATATATTTTTTGTATTTTCTTTTATAAGTATTGGTCCCTTTAATGACAAAATCTTAGTTCCTCCACTGAGACTGTTGTTCTAGTGCGCTATAAATGTCCTTTATGCCTTCAGTCTTTACACATCTTAGTTCTTATATTTATTTAGCAAAATTTTCCACAAGATTTCTTGTACTTTATTATTTTTGGCAATTACGTTTGTTGTTTGGTCATCTCATTTTGATGGACGTGCATAAGAAAGCTTGTGATGTATTAGGTTGGAGTTGTAGACAATACCTTCATGCAGGGAGTAATTATAATTTTCAGACAATGCCCACTATTAAGAGTGTTCTTAAATTAGATTGATCCATTCAAATCGCCCATTCCAATTCATCCAATATTATAATAAATGGTTTTATACATGATGTGATCGGGTGAAATTGTAAATGGTGTTTAACTGAATTTCACACAACGATATCATTAGCATTGCAATGGGTTATATATAAGAGTATATCTACATATATGATAAATTACAAATACAAGATTCAAAATAATAAATAGTTATCTTATCCCAACTATCTCTTATCTAATGGCCCCCGGCAAGATGATAGATTTCCAGGAAGAATATTCAGCTTGAAGCACAAGTTGCGAAATTGAGATAAAGATAAGGTTTTAGTAAAAATGTCAATAATTTGATCTTTGGTGCTAATATAATAGACAATTAAATTACCGAAAGCAACCTTGTCCTGCACAAAATAGAAGTTAGTCTTGACATGTTTAGTGCCAGTATAAAAAACAGGATTGGTAGTGAGGTAAGTGGCATCAATATTGTCACACCATAGGACTGGAGGTGAAGAAAGAAAAAGATTCAATTCAAATAAAAGTGATTGAATTAATATTGCAATGGGTACCATACATTATGCTCTGATATCAAATTGTAAATAGTGTTTAACTGAATCTCACACAACGATATTATTAACATTGCAATGGGTTATATATATATAAGAGTACATCTACATATATAATAAAATAAAAATACAAAATTTAAAATAACAAATGGTTATCTTATCCAAACTAACTCTTGTCTAATAGGTGACTAGCCTCTCAAATTCTTTTTTTCGAATGGTGGCCATGTTATAGGTCTTGAGTGTAGTCATCCGTCGAATCTAACCTCAACAACAAATGTTAAATTTTATAAATTTTTATATTTATTATTTAAATCTTTTTACATAAAAACTATATAATTTGATCTATGTATAGTTTACTTGCTAAATTAATGATTTTTTGAACTTTAAATTTATTAAATAGAATTCTTTAAGGTAAAAAAAGACTACAATATTGGTTAAAAATAGAACAAGCTCAAATAAGAAATTCGAAATAGACAAGTTCAAATTACTAAACCAAAACGCACTTATCCATAAATTCGTCAAATTTATGAGCCCAAAACCGCCGAACTCATTGGTCGGTTGTAAGTGACAAAATTAAAAACCAAATAAATATGATCGATCGATAAATTAGAGGCTAGCCCAATCCAACTCGCGATCCATGAGCACCCCTATCCAACAAGCCCTTATTTTGTTCATTGGTCAAATTTTATTTTAATTTTTTATTTAAGTTTATTTATAATTGTACTTTTTAAAATTCATATATATATATAATTTATACGCTGTTCTCTTTGATTATTGCTAATTAGATATTGTTGTAATTGTTAAAATATCATTATTCTTAAAAGGTTATTGTTTTTTGTCAGCAATAATACCGTCAAAAATGCATAAATTAATTGCCTTGGTAACTGTTGTAATAATTAAGTGACCTCAAAAAGTTATTTGGGTAAAAAAATTACAATCACAAAATATATTTGCATGGCAAAATAAATTTTTAAAATGGTTTTCTTGATGCCGAAAAGATAACTAAATATAGACCCATTTGAGATAAATTTTAAATTTCTTGCTTTTTTTTTTAGATTTTTCATCTTTTGATAAATATATTTATTTTTTCTGGATCATCTCGTTGGGAAGATCCTACAACGACGATCCGAAAAAATACTTAGTTTTAATCAAAAGATAAAAAAAACTCACTAAACACAATTATTAGTTTATTTTGGCATATTTTATCCTAAATCTTGCTTTTTATATTTTGATCAAAACTCTTTAATTTTTCGAATCATCTCAATAAAGAAAACTAAAAAAGTAAAACTTTTCTTTATTAAAAGATAAAAAAACTCGTTAAAACAAAAAAAGCAACATAAAATCTAGATTATTAGTTTATTTTGGCATATTTTATCCTAAACTTCGTTTTCATATTTTCATAACAACTTTTTACTTTTTCTACCCATTTCATCGAGTGGGTTCAAAAAAATATAATATTTTATTAATTGATTAAAAAATTTACCAAAAACAAAACAAGTAAAAAAATTTTTAAAAAAATTTATCATTCCAAACGGAGCCATGGTCTTATTTGCGTTGGGTTCACATGTCGTCGTTAAAGATATTTACATCAAAAATTTTGCCAACGCATAAGAAAATATCTTCTCCTCGGAACCGGGGCTGCACAGCGCGTGTACTGTGCGGATTTTAGGATTCGGTTTTTGATTATATGTTTATGAGTTTGATTAGTTAATTATGTAAAGCTCATTAAGTTTTTTACTTTTTAAAAAAATTTAATTTGATCTAATATTTGTAATTATATGATCGAATAATATTTATATATAAATAAATAATTAGCAATAATAATTTTGAGAACAAACTTCAAAACAAATGTCTTTGAACACATAACTATCGATATTAGATTAATTTAATTTTTTAATAGATAACAAACTTGATGATTTCTATGTAATGAATGAATTCGATTATAAAAATATATTTAAAAATTAAACTCTAAAATCACACAACACCCCGTGCTATGAATGATGCACGGCACCCTCCCAACTCCTTCTGAAAAAGAAAACAATTTGCGTCAAGAAAAATTATGATCCCCAAGATATTTAACGATTTAAATAAGGAATTTTCAGTCAAAAGTCTTAAAAAATAAATTTTAACGCGCAAAGTTCATTAACAAATTTTTTAACGGGCGAGATCCAATTGCCTACAACACATATAAATTTAATACAAACAGATAAATTTATATGTAATGCAAACAGATAAATTTATCTGTCATCTTATTTTATACAAGACAGATAAATTTATTTGTGTTTTTTGTACAGATAAATTTATCTGTATAAATTTGTCTGTTTCTTTATTTATGTAAAATAGATAAATTTATACAAGAAAGATAAATTTATCT
>JAULJZ010109860.1:0-11572 GCA_032270985.1 Heliamphora pulchella
TATACGGACTATGCATTCATTCATCACAAATATAAATATAAAATCACGAATGCAAAAACATCTCAAATGTTTCTCATAAATATACCAGGGATCAAGAATAAAAAAAACGAAAAGGTATGATTTTTCAGTATGCATTCTTAACAAATTTCACAACCATACAAACAATTTCTTTTAGCCAACAATAATACCTTTCATGCCTTTTTATCACAGAACTAGGGTTAAAGCATAAATATCATCTCATAGCATTTTAAGCAGCTAAAAATGCATTTAACTACATAATCCAAACATTTAAACAAAGGTAGTCTGGAATCTTATCGTTTTGAGTTAAAAACTCGAAACTTTAACTACCCGCAAAAGCCCCGAAATTGACAAAATCAATTTTTGTTTGATTAGATGCAATCCTCTTGACGAATAGAACATCTTACTCTTCTACGGCAGTGCCGAAATCCAAGCCGACAACAACCAAAAATGAGTGGAAAGCTAATAACTCAAAGTATCCAACGATGGAGTTTAGAGAGAGAGAGAAATATATATATATATATATATATGAGGGAAAGAGAGAATGACGTTGGTGGAGGGGAAGGAAGAAGACTTGGTCTTCTTGTGGCTTCCAAGAGAAGCTAAAGCGTGGGGCCCACCCCTCACTCACATACATACACATATACTACACAACAAATACATCCAACATGTATTAAACATACCCACATGATCACAATTAAATTTTAATTAAGATTTTACTTTCTTGAAAATTATCAAATTTAAAAATTATCCATGAATTAAATTTTATGATTTCCTGAGCACACTAATGGATTCACTCAAAACTCAAACAATAATTACCGGGCCCATTGGCCACCACCCAAATGATTATCTACATATAAAAAGCAATTTATAATTAATCCAAGTCAATTGACAAACACATCATTTTATTTATTATATATATATATATATATAAATCGGGTCTCACAGTATTGGATTTTAGTTCTAGGGGGGTCAAAAAAACTAACGTTTTTCGTATAGGTTCTTTTTGGATGATTTCCCCATCCATCCAGATAGATCGACGCAGATTAGTTTTTTTTATTATATGTTCTTCGTCTTGCACTATATTTAATTTGATTTGTATGCACCATCATTGCTTTCTAGGATTTCGATCCCTTCAATTACTATCCATACTACTTAGCCAAGTTATTCAAGCTGAGTTTCTTGAAGAACGGCCATCCTACTCAAAAAGATAACCTACCTCTTGATGACATATACGTGTATATATAGAATACCTCAAGTCACTCGAGTAGCTCGAGTGACTCAAGACGGGTTTGTCCATGCTAAAATTTCAGATTGTGTTCAATCTTTGAATATGTGATACCAGAAGTAGCATGGATCATGACATGTATATAGCACGGACTACACTAAGACAAAACACAGTCTACGTGGACATAGCGTAGACTCTAAGGCTAAAAATCATAGCACAGACTATGCGGCCAAGCAATGACTACATGGCCAAGATAATATAGCATAAACTATATCATTAAAGGTTACATAGAGAATCAACGAGATATTCTAGAGACAATGAATATGGTCAATGGCAATATATGAAGTTCCATATATGATGTTGGGAGACATGTGGCTTGGTGGCAAGGGAAAGGATCATGTCAGCATTAGGAAACCCTGGGCCTACCCACTAGAGTCGCTCGAGTGATGCGAAGCCATTCGACCAAGTGGGTCAGGTACCTATTGGTTGACCATATGTTAACATAGCCAACTAAGAGTAGAACACAGGTCCAAGATATTCAGATAAGATTTCACGATTTGATGATATGTTTTTAAAAGTCTCGTCTCAATCTTATTAGCTCCATCAAAAGGTGACCGTGCTCTTATGAAGAATTCATTAATTCATTGATTCATAATCCTAAGTGTTCATACTGCCTATACTTGGATATTAGCTAGCCTTCTCCTTTACTGTACCATTGTTCTCACTTCATTCAGTGTCTCTAATTTTTTATTTTTTTTACTTATTTTTCCTCAAAGAACTGTACAGTAAAGATTGTTACTTGTAGCTGAAATAGAAAAAAAAAAGTAATTATAGGTTGTAGCTAAGGCTGTTCAAAAAAATTGATTAATCTACAAAACTGGATCGAAGCGGTCCAAACTGGCAGCTCTGTTCGGTTTTTTTAGTTAATCGGTCCACTTTCGATTCACAAAAAAAGAAAAATTATATGATACAGTTTGGTTCTCGATTTTAGTTTCACGGTTCTGATTTAGAACTAAACCATTTATATAATAATTATTTTAAATTTATATTTATATATAAATATATATAATATTTTATATATAACTATTATGTAATAATCAATACTATATAACTATATTATGCATATATGTATAAATATTTTGTATAAACATCTTTACAAGTTTATAATAACGAAATGGCTATTCACACAAGTTTATAACTATATTTTTCATTTTATCTCTAACTTCAAATAGATTTCACCTCATATATTCTATGTCACGTCTCTCAAGATTTGTATTTTTTAGATGGTCATGCAATTTATTGTATCACATTGTTGATTAGAATATTATATTGCTATTTTAGTAATTTGGAATAAGGAATCGAAACCGATCCATATTAACAGATTGGTTTTGGTTCGGATCTGCAGATGCTTTGAGGGAACTCATGGGGGATGCACCGGATATCTATTATTTTTAAAAAATATTCTTTTTCCTTTTTAAAACAAAAGTCCAAAATATCTGAGCATCATTTTTGAAAAATAGAGTCGCCACTTGATTTTTGAGAAAAACTAAGAAAAACAAAAAGAATATTGCGGGTCTTTTAAAAACGTAACCAGAGAAAAGTGGGTTCGGAGATTAGGGTACGAAAAGGGAAGGTGTTAGGCATCCTTTTCGTCTAACCATAAAGTTGGCCTTTACATTGTCAATGTTAGCTCTTGTTGTAAATTTTTTAAAGATAAAATATACAGAATATGAGGTTAAAGAGAGTTTGAACAAAAGCAAACAATGAAACAAAAATTTAACTATGATCCTAGGGTCATGCAACTTGGTTGTTATTTCTAGATATGTTACACGTATTATTTGAGAAAAGCAAAGTGAAAAACATGGAAATAAGCAATAAATGAACAAGTAAGATTCTAAGGGTCAGGCAATAATATTTCTGTCCTTATCATACTGTAAACAGGCTGTACAGAACTAGCAGAAGAGATTTAAACACCATATTTAATCTACTAGTCATGCGCAAAACTCACGACCTTAGCAACAAATGTTGCGGTCATGACAAAAATAGCGTTACCGCGAAGAACAGAATGAAAATATCTCACAGTCGTAACAAATAAATGTTGTGGCAATGGTTTTTGAGAGGTATAAAAAGGGTATATGCATTGCACATGGCTTCATGTGAGCTCAAATGAATAGAATATGCAAGACAGAGACCATAACCTATTAGTTTTAGGCTAGATCTACCATCATTCATCCTCTATGCAAGTAATAACTCTAAACAAAATATACATGATATAAAAAATGAATAGCAGAGAGCTTAAAACACATTTACATGCTACTAATCTCTCAAAACTACACGGCCGTAACATAGGGGATGACGGTCGCCATACATATGATGGAAAAGAAGGAGGCCAAGACATTTACACAACTCTAAAATCAAGCAAATATGAAGGTATATAGAATGGAGACCATGACCTATTTGTTCTAGGCTAGATCTACCATTCATTACATAACAGAAAGATAAATAGAGGTACAAAAAGAGAAAATATTAAACAGAGCGATAAAAGGATGTACAAACTTGAAATAAACATATAACAGAGGGTTTTAAAAAGGGTTTTTTGTATTTCTGGCCTTAAAACAATTGCACAGCCGTAACAATAAAATGTTGTGGCCGTCCATATAAAGAGTCATAAATGTAGTGGCTCCTATAAAAAGGGCATGGCCGTCATTATGGGTTTAACAGAACACACGGCCATGACACAAGAAAGTTACAGTCGGTATGTTCTAAAATCTCAATAAGCTTCGGATGTGTTTAGTGTGTTTGTGAGCATCGAAACATGATGTAAACAAATGTAAATATACGAAATAGAAGGGTATAAAGATACTGTTAATGATGAAAACTAATGATGAAAACTTTGAGGAACTTAATATTTACATTGAAATGAATGATAGACAAGCAACAAAACAATGGAAACATTATCCATGACACCATCGGGGGAAGAGGATGAGGGTTTAAGAAGAGTCGTGGGATCTTAAGGCTACCTCATGTGAATATCCACCTCGAATGGCCCATCGGTGGTGAGAGTACGATACCTCTGAACCAATAGACGTGCTCCAAAACTCCTTCAATGCAAGCCAGAACACAAACGAGGCTCAGAAAGTATAGGATGGGTGGGAGAATATCGAACGGGAGAGTATTTTGACAGAGTTTTAGCCTCCAGGTATGTTTCTCTTTTCTTTCTGAATGGAATCGCCGCCTATTTATAGGTAAGGTGAGCAACACAAACCCCTTCTAGGATGCTGCCACCTGTCCAAAAAGGGGTAAAAGTGACGACTATTATCCTTTTGCTTTTAGGGTTGATTAAGGGTTTTCAAAAAGGTTACGACCGTGATAGTAAGGACACGGCCTGTTCTAGGAATTTTTAAAAGGTAGCAGCCGTGAGGATAGGAATGTCACGGCCTGAAGATTGTTCAGGATTTTGAGTTATATTCGTGGTTTTTCTTGCTTGAGGATATCCTTGAGCATGATTTTCATACATTCGTCATTGGGGCGCATTCAAGATGGGTGCCTAAGATTCGGCTTGCTCAAATTGGAGTGTCTACAGTTGCCCCTCTTTAATAGAGCTTGCAGTAACTCGTGGTGCAAGTAAATATCAAAGCTCTAGAGACAAACCGATCGAACAAGCCACAAATCTTAGGCACAAACAAAAAATGTAGAAAAGCATGGTCGAACTCGAATTTCCATCGAGCTTCCTATGTACCCCAATTATAAGGGATCAAACCAATCGTAGTTTGTAGAGCAATGCATATGATGTAAATAGACTAATCATGATACATGACAGATATAGTGCAATGCAAACAGGTACAAGGAAAGAAAGTTTTAAGGTCACAGCAAGGACTGAGAAAATATCAATTAGTTTTTGGTCGTGAAAGAACCGATTGGGCTAAGGGCAGTTTAAGGTCATACGGAGATCAACAAGTCAGTTTAGGGTCATGAGGAGGACCCAATTCTCATGGGGAAAGTTTAAGGTCACGTAAGGATCGATAAATTAGTTTAAGGTCATGAGGAGAATCGAATAGGCTAGGGACAGTTTTAGGTCATGTCGGGGACCGACAAGGTAAAGGGGCAACTTTTAGCTCGTGCGAGTACTACGAGTCAATTTAAGATCATAAGGAGGACCGATGGGTCAATTTAAGGTCATGAGGAGGACCGAAGGTTCAAAGGAACATTTTAAATTCGTGCGAGGACCGAAAAGTCTAATCGTGTCGAGGATCGAAAAGTCAGTTTAAGGTCATGAAGAGGACCGATGGGTCAATTTAAGATCATAAAGAGGACCAAAGGTTTAAAGGGTCATTTTAAGGTCGTGCGGGGATCGGCAAGTCTAATCATGTCGAGGATCGACAAGGTAAAGGGATAACTTTTTGGTTGCACAAGGACCGACAAGTCAATTTAAGGTCATGAGGAGGACCAAAGGTTAAATGGGGCATTTTAAGGTCGTGCAAGGACCGACAAGTCAGATTAAGGTCATGAAAAGGACAGAACACTTAAAGGGCAAACTTATCAGCTTTAGGTCGTAACAAGGATCGGTAAGTCAGTTTACGGTCATGAGGAGAACCGAGGGTAAGGATAGTTTTAGGTCGTGTCGGGGATCGAAAAGGTAAAGGGGTATTCAGATCATGAAGAAGGGCTAAGAGAGCCTTCAATTTGTTCAAAACTCATATGGGGTAGTTCTAAGGTCCAAACAAAGGGAAACTCAAAACAAAATAGAAGCCGTCGCGGCCTGTATTATTTTTTCCTAAGGTAATGGCAGCCTGAACGTAAAGTTTGTGACCGTGCTAAACGTTTGATAAAAACATACAGCCGTGTGAGACCCTGACTCATTTTCTTTTTTGACGTTTTTCGACGTGTGTTTCCCGTTTTCGATTTTGCATATTTATATGCTTTTAGATGCATAATCGGGGCTAGATATGCATGCAGGGCAGGCAGGTTCCCAGGGCCGTGGGATGTTGCGGTGCGAATTTTGAAAAATTTCAAAAAAAAAAAGATATTTTGGAGGCCTATAAATATTTAGAGTTAGATATTTTCAAAAGATATTTTCAAAACTTCTCCACTAAGTTTCCTCCTTTTTCTCTTTGCCTTCTCTCTAACTTCTCGGGGGACCGGGGCTCGATTTTTAATGATCCAACAGCGGATCCTTGTTATTGGCACGGTGGGCTACGCGTTCATCCAGATAGAATTCTATTCTGATAAAGCTCAATTTTACACGTGGTTCAAGGTGTCAAGTTTTTAACTCACCTAGGTAGGATCCTAGACTCTCATGTCCTATAAGGGTGCTACGTGTAATCGAGTGTATTTTTAATGGTTAGATTGCTGTAGATCTGAGTTTGTTTCATGTTGGGTTTTTTGGTTTAAAAACTATTTTTCAGCAATTTTGGTGGATGAAATTGGGTGTCGGGTGTTTCTCTCATGGTTTTGGTGTTAGGCTTGGGCCTGTGGATGTCCGAGGGTGTTGGATGAGAGTTTTGAGGCTCTGATTCGAGGTTTTGGAGGCTAAGACCACAGCTTAAAGACGGTTCCCGTGGGGGGTCAGTCGACTGGATCTTGATGATCAGTCGACTGGATCATAGTCTTGGGAGGTCAGTCGACTAGACCAGGTAGGTCAGTCAACTAATAAGCTTCTATTTTGGGTTCATTCGACTGGACCAGGGGGTCAGTCAACTGAAATGTTTCTGTTTGGGTTTTTCTTGCTTTCCAGCATGTTTTCAGTCGACTGGAGGCTTGGGGTCAATCGACTGGGGTCTTATGTGGGCGTTTGGTGTTTATTTCAGAGGTTTGGGTTAGGTTCTTGGTTCCGATTGGTTTTCAATGATAGTCAATTGATTAGTTATGGATTAGTTAACTGAAATACTGTTAGATTCTTTTCTGGGTTTGGTTGGTCGGGTTGTGGTTTTGGGGGCCGTGTCGTGGCCTCGGGTGTTTTTGTTGTGCCGTCCTCGGGTGTGATGTGTATGGTTGGTTTTGAGTGTTGTCGCATGATTGTGTGCTTGCTGGTTACATGTGGAACGTGTGGGTCTATGGCTCAGTTTAAAGGTCGATTTTGGTGAGAACCATTCTGGGGGGGTTTAGGTGTTGGCCTCCGGGTTAGGTGTTGGTTGTCCTGGTGTGTGGATGGGTCATTCGGGTGAGCGGATGACGGTGTGTGCCATGTGATGTTGTGTTGGGCTATGTGGCATCTTTATGTGGAATGTCTTGGTTATAAGTGCCTTTATGCTTATAGAACTGTGGATAGTTTTATTCTTGTGCATGGTATGCAGGTAAGTGGCCTATGTGGTCTTGATGCCTTTTGGGCTTTGGGCTTTGTTATCTCGTAAGATGCAGTTTTATCCTGTGGTTTAGACGTGTGTAGGGATGCCTGTTGATGGGTAGATCTGTATCTTTATTACATATGTGGGGCAGATATTGGTCCCTCGATGAAAGTCCATAAAGATGCATATGAGGGGCAAATAATGGTCCTTCGGTGAAAGTCTGTAAAGATATCTGTTGGCTCTGGTCAATAAGGCATTAGTTAGGGCGGATAATGGTCCTACGGTGAAAGTCCGTGAAGATATGTGATGAGAGCGGATAGTGGTCCTACTGTGAAAGTCCATGACGATTGTGTTGCACAGGTTGGGTGCGTTATGTGTGTTGCACGGGTTGGGTGCGTTGTGTGTGTTGCACAGGTTGCGTGCATTGTGTGAGTTGCACGGGTTGTGTGTGTTGCATTAAACGGGAGCTTCGGTTCTTCGGTGGAAGTCCGAGAAGATACATGGATTGCATGAACTGCATTGTGGGACAGATAGACCAATTTTCAAATTATTTTTAAGAGTCGTGTGAATTGCGATCTAAAAATCTTTTTTCAACTGTTTTCAAGACTCCTGTGAGTGAGTCAAAAAGATGATTTGTATGCTCGCTTTTCCGTTGCATGTGAAAACTTGTTTTAAAGACTTGAAAGAGAGTCAAAAACTGCACCTCGTTCTCCTAGCATGTTTAGCTTATATTACATGTGTTGTCTTGTTTTTGCTGAACTTTGGGTCACGGTGTGGGATTTAATTTTCTTCAAGTACCGGTCATGCAGGTTGATCTGGAGGTGCCGGAGAGGTGGAAGAGCTATAGTCTTCCATTATGTTCTTTCTGTTTCATGTATGTAGTAATGTTTTCCCGGTATTAGAACCGTATAATGTAAGCCGTTTGGCGATTATATACAATGCATATATGGTTTTATATGAGAGTGTATTCTCGGGTTGGTTGTTTGTAGGTGTGTCAAGTGACCCAGAGTTTGGGGGGTGACAAGCCGTGACTAAACAAAGTCGCAGCCTGTGTCAAGGTGTTACTGTCGTCAGCTTTGAAATCTTTCGGAACTAACGGTCGTGTGGTCGATAGTAGAACATAAGTTTTGAGACTGTTCAAAAAAATCATTCCCGCGCAAAGCTTTCACGTTCTATTTTCCTCTCATCTCTCTCTCACTCTCTCTCTTTCTCGACTCTCTCTCTATCTCTCTCTCGAGCTTCTCACTCTCTCTCTCTTGGCTCTCTCTTATTCTCTCTTGATCTCTCTCAAGCTCTCACTCTCTCTCCGAAGATGTTTATTATTTCCTTCCTCTCCTTGGTTGTCTCTGCATTGGTGGGTGGCGGCTTTGGCTTCGTCAACGACCAGGGTAGTTCTAGCGGTAGTTGAGGAGGTGGCGGAATTGGTAATGGAGATGCAACTACTGGAGGAGGCAGCAATAGGGGTTTTAGTGGTGTTGGAGGTGCGGCTGAAGTAGCCGCAGGTGACGGTGGTGACGGGGACGAGGATCTCCTGTAATGACCCTGCTCAGACCCTAGTATTAGTGACGGATAGTCCGCAAGGCTATAGAGCACAAATGAGGTTCAAAACCCTAACTCGAATCCAAAACTCTAAGTTCGGCCCGAAAACTCCAAAAAGGTCCAAAACTCAAGCAACAAAATCTTAGCACCCAAAGAGTCTCCTAACATTCTAAATGAAGTAAATATCATGAAATAATGAGTGAAAAACCAAAAATCCTCATAAATAGGATAAAATGACCATTTTGCCCCTAGTACACCAAAAAGTCTTAAAAACTCAAATTTTGACACATAAATACTCTCAGTCAATGATTTAAGTACAATTAAGTGGTAAAAGATAAAATAATATAACAAAAACTAAAAATACCACTTAGTGCCCGACCACCTTGGGAAGAGTGTCAAAAAGTGACTTTTTACTTTCTTTTTAGCTTAAAATGGTGAGAAATGTATTAAATTAAGTATTATGATGATCCAATACTTTTTGAACAAGTAATATACATAATAATATAGTGTTATAGGTCAAGAAAAGCAAACAAATCATTGTTAAAGTTCATACACAAATAAGTCAAAAAGTCACATATTGCCAAAATAGCTTAATTTGATTTAAAAGACTACATCTATTTAATCAATTGCTATGAAAACTATGATAATACATGAGAATACTATATTTAACATAAACATACTAAAATACTAGGTCTCAGTAGGAAAAGACACTAAAAATATTCATCAAATTAACTTTTAATGCATTTTCTTGCACAAAGGGACACGAAAACCAAGAAAAATCTCTTGATTGATGGGGGATCAGATTTTTGTCCCCCTAACTTGACCCTAGCTGTATTTTAGCTTCCCCAAATCTAATTTTTTCCCCCAAAGCTTGAACTAAATTAAATGAGCCATGTGAATAAATGAAAAAAAAGTATAAAAAAATTAATTATCTTGTTCCCTAGTCTTCTCCTATATAAACCAAGCCAAACACTACTCCCTTCCTTTCATATTTTCATCCATATAGAGAGAGAGAAAATCATATTTGAGTATTCTTTAGGTGTTTCACAAGTTTGAGAGAGAAAGGAGGGAGAAGAAAAGAAGAAAGGAAGAAAGGAAGGAGAAATCAAGGAGATGAGTTTTTCTAAAGCTAAATCCTTCCATGTCACCATCT
Organism: Heliamphora pulchella; assembly: GCA_032270985.1. Classification (NCBI taxonomy): domain Eukaryota; kingdom Viridiplantae; phylum Streptophyta; class Magnoliopsida; order Ericales; family Sarraceniaceae; genus Heliamphora; species Heliamphora pulchella. The sequence goes on from JAULJZ010109860.1 coordinate 10,223, forward strand.
TTGAGCCCTCTAAACAAGTAAGTAAAACCTCTAAACCTTTTTTCTAATATCCCTTAAAATATCCCCCAACACATCCCTTTAAACACTCTAAGAATTGAGAACTGAAATCAAACCGAAAAAGCATCATAGTTGGAAATTAGGGGCTGTTATGCTTATGAATGATATGAGATGTTGTTGTGTGTAGTTATTTTTGAGTTTGAAGACCTCTAAGTGTGCTAGAGCCTTGATATTAAAGTCTAAAACACAAGCATGCAAAGAAATGAAACAAAAACTTGACATGATATAAGTAGAAGACTTGAACCCTAAGAGGCTTAATTTTGTAGAACTTTGATGTTTCTGCCCTGAGATTTGACACGTCATAACTCAATGTAGAAAATTGATCTAAGCATTTTCTTTATGTCTAGATTTATATTTTTGTCTTATATTTCATCCAAAGTTAGTTTCAACTCATTTGCATAACTAGAACTCAAACTATTGCAATTTTACCAGAGTGTGCCATTTTCCGACCAATCAACACTACTGACTTGGAAACCCTATTTTAAAATGTGATCTGAACTTTGGTCAAAATATGAAAGTTGTAGATAACATATATATATATATATATCTAACCACCAAAACTGAGAACAAAATAGTGAGTTTTGATAGATAAAAACTCCTTTGAAAATCTCTATTGAGTTTCATCCCCCAAGGAACATTCTGTTACATATTTTTATATAGCACAAAACTCCTATTTTTAGTTACCAATTCCAAATGTGGTCTACATGAATATTGTAGATTACATATTGAAGTATTTTCTTTCCAAAAAATAAGACCTTAAAGCCTCGGGATAATACCCCAAAACCATTTTAAACCCTCTGTCCAAAACCGGCTCTGCTAAGTTTTGGAAGCTGACAGAATCTACTTTTTAAAATTGCCAAAAAGTCTAACTTGTTTCAAACCACTACCGTTAGCTCTAAACATGAAACTTGTAGGGAACATATTAAACTAGAACATACTAAAAAATGGGCTCATGTCTACTTGAAATGATACCCCAAAACTATGACCAACAGAAGCATGATTTTGGTAAAATCTTGAAAAAAGTGCTTAACCGTTTTTGCTTAATATGAATTGTTCACCCATTTGCCTTAGGATTTGACCTTGGTGTTAAATATGATAGTTCTAGGAAATATTTTTATCTAAATGGTGTATAAAAATCATAACTTAATTTCAAGTCTAGATACCCCAAAACCTTGTCGACCCTTTTAATTTAATACTTGATTTTTGGCCTTAAAAGTTGCCAAGTGTATGTGTGAGTACCTTGTTGTGAGACCCAAGTTTTTGTACAATGATCAATATGAATTAGTTGATTAG
>JAULJZ010109871.1:0-11572 GCA_032270985.1 Heliamphora pulchella
AAGTTTAGATGCACAAAAGAACCTTTGAGTTGAATTGATGCTCTATCATATTATATCCCCAGAGCCCCCATCGTGCATCCTAAATGATCTATATGTATAGATCCCAAAACCCGAGATAGCCAAAAAATAGGAAACAAATATCTGTCTAGGCACCGCTCGAGCGAACAGTATTGGCGCTCGAGGGGTCATATGGCCGAGGCTTACCCACCAAGCTTTCAAAGAGTTTTATTTAGATCTCCTAGAAATCGTAGCTAATCAAAACTTTCCCAAAAAATAAAACATGCTAATCCAAAAGGATTTCCTACCAACTCAATAAGACTTCCTAAAAATCAATATATCCTAATAACAAAAGGTTTCCTAAACAACTAAACATCCTAATCACCTAGGATTTGCTAAAAAAAATAAAAATAGAAATTAATAGAAATTAATTTTTTTACAATTTCTCCCTTGGCAAATTTAGGTGAACACAACAACAGATCATATAAACTCTACACAAACCTTCATCTCATGTCTTCCAACCTTCAAAACAAACACCAACCCAAAAAAAATTAAATCTATTAGAGAGAAAAAAAATAAGCCACAATAAACAATGAGCCACAATAAACCAAGCATTACACATCAAATCTAACCAACCTTCCAAAATACCAAAACAAAAACAATGTATATCAAAATGTACCATAGTGTACCATTACCCATTACCATCAAAAAGTACCATTACCATGTATATCCAAAAAATTATCATGAATATCCAAAAATTCTCCCCCTTTGTAGAACCTGGAGAGCGTCAAGAAGAGCCACCACTAGAAGAAAGGTCACGCAGCAATTGCTCCAACCAATCAAATCTGGAGTCAAAATGGTGCTGAAGAGCCTCCACATAGCCCTCTAGAGACGTCAAACGAGTAGAGATGGAAGATCGGGAAGACTCCCCCTCAGTGGCAGGTGAAGAAGGGGAACTAGGGAGATCATCGGAAGCAACATCCTCACCCGAGGAGGAAGATAAAGCAACAAGAGTGGGAACATGAGCAACACTCTGAGAGTGTGTGCGACGGGTGATGGATTTGGTGATAGCCACAGAATGCAGGCCAGAAGGAAGATGAAAAGAAGGAAGGGATTGCAAGAACTTTGAAATGAACAGCCCATACGGTAGAGCAACAGTTTTGTTTCCATGAGCAACTTTCAGCATAGATTGCAAGAAAATGCGGGCTAAGTCAATACCAATGCCTTGGCTAAGAAGATATAGCTCTAAACCCCGCTCCTGATTAAGATCAGAAACATGCCCCCGATGATGGATATTAGCACTCACAATGATGTTTAAAAGATGAAAGGTAGGGGTAAGTTCTTTCTGAAATAAATTTCTCCCAACCCAATCACGAGGTTTGCCACATTACTTGGTGGCAATTTCAGAAAAATTCCATGATTGAATGGGAAGAAGAGAAGGGTAATCAAACATGTCCTAGGGAGTGTAACCCATATGGGCTATGGGAGAAGATGGGTTCAAAAGGATGTGAGAACCCCGGACATATGTTTTAAAAGTGAACCATCGGGAATCGAGTTTATACATATTGGAGTAGAATTCCCGAACCAGATTGGGATAAACGTCCCCATCAACTTGTAAAAAAGAAGTCCAACCGACTTGGTCGAACATTTGGGGAATATCGAAATCCAAAAAATCAGAAAGAATTACCATCTTTTCAAGGAGAAGGGGGCGATCGGCATAGAGATGATTGAATTTTTCTTCTGCTCCGGGGGACATGAACTGGTTTTTGTCAAAAGTGCGTCCAGTTGTTTTCTTGGTACGAGGAGGCATTGCCCTGTAGAACATAACACAATGAAAGGGGATTAGAGATGGAGATTCATAAAGCACGAGATCAAAAACATTACAAAAATAGAAAGTCCAGGCATTTTATCAAACCGTGAACTAGCACCGCACCAAATTCTTATCTATATCACTAGAGACATATAGAGACAAGATCCACAAAAAAATAGGTGAGAGAGGAATGCATAGCTTGGATTCAACAAAAAGTATATGAAAACTATGCCTGCTCGAGCACTTAGACAACCGCTCGAGCGGTGTCGACGAACTCTAGACCCAGGTTGGCTACAACATCAACACTCCAACCCAACACAACATCAAACCAAAGACATGGGGCCACGAAGAGATGAATAGCAAGGCATTTATATAAGCACAGCCAATCAAACATGAATCAAAACCCAACAAAAAAAAATGTAGTCGAACTCAGGATTCGATTATCAAAAGTTTGTGAAAGAAAACATAACCTGGTGGCAAAGCTCAAGATCTACTCATGGGCAAAAAAAATAAAAATAAAAATAAAGTATATCCTCACACTAAGCAAAAATCGAACTAAAACCAACCCTTATTGGGAACAAACCGAAAATCCAAGATGAAAAACATAGAAACCGATCACTTACCTTGGATGAAGAGACCAAAATTGAAGCTTTTGAGAGCAAGATATGATCTTCATGGATAGGGAGAAATAGGGGCACCGAGGGTTTTTAGAGAGAGAACACAAAAAAATGAAAACCTACCCGGCGCCCTGTTTTAATAAAAACTAGTTTTTGCGACATGCCGCTCGAGTACTCAGATGACCGCTCAAGTGTAGACACCTCAATTTGACCCCGCCTAATCTTAGGTGAATCCGATGATGAAAACAAGTGGAATGATGCTTCAGTTTGATTCTCGAGGAATGATGCTTCAGTTCGATCCTCGAGGAATGATGTTTCAGTTCGATCCTCGAGAAATGATCCAAGCACGGTATTTGAACCTCGAGCCTTCAAACCAATGAAATTTTGTTGAAACGTTGATAACTTGCTATCCAAGTTATTCCAACATGGCGACCGCCAACTTTCATTATGGCGACCGTCAATAGAACCTCTTAGAAACCCTAACCAAAAGTGGCGACTGCTACCTTCAACCTGGCGACGCCAACTCTCATTGTGGCGACCGCCAATAGAACCTTATGGAACTTCTTCTAAACATGGCGACCGCCATGTTGAACCTGGCGACCGCCAACTCTAAATGGCTTGACGTGTCCCAAAACGTGGCAACACCTCATTGGTTCAAGAACTCTATAAATACCGTACCCCTGGTACGTTTTTCAGGACAAAAATTGAGTGAGAGGTTTTGAGAGAGAAGCTCTACCGAGTCGCCGAGCAATTCCAAGCCTCGACGCCGAAGCCCTGCCGAGATACCGAGATCCGAACCTCTGACGCCTACATTGAAGCCTTATTTGGATCACCACCCGGGGATTGGGCCATTGAGGCGAATTCCCGACTTGAGGATTCCCCGACAATCTAGGTATCTCGTCTGGATCTCCGATCATTCTAAACTCCATTTCCTCTTTCTTAGAGTGATCAGGTTAACTTTCAATTTCAATTTGTACATTTCTTTTGTTTACGTAATAACCTTGTTTATTATTTAAATTGCTTCATTTAGTTTAATCTTTTTAATTAATTACTTTGTTTATATATCCACACTAAGCACATTGTCTTTTTTTTTAATTCATTCATCAAAATAGTGTTAATATATTTGGCAATTACAACTTGTTAGTGTTGTTAGTTGTTATAATAATGCACTTACATTTATGTGAATATAGTAATTAATACTTTATTTCACATTTTAGTTAAATAGTTGTATTTAATTTTTCTTATTTTTCTAACATTTATTTTTTTATTTTTTATTTTTTTCTTGTAATATTAATTTAATGCCCTCTTCTTTTAAAAATTAGTATCCCTTCATTAGCCTTTATTTTCTATTTTCTTTTCTTCATAGTAGTGTAATTTTTTTTTTTATTATTTTATTTCTTTTTGTTTTCTTTTTCATGTAATGTAGTTTTATTTTCTTTTCCTTGTAATGTAATTTTATTTTAAATATTCCGTTTCCTTCCTTTCTTTTCCATTTATTTTTCTTTTCTCTTTATAATGATTACCTTATTTTTCTTTTCTTTTCTTTTGTTAAACTCAAAAAATTACAAAAAGTCCCTTAAGTTAATCTTCATCTTTAAATGCTAATATAAATTTCCTCTTATTATAACAAATTTTCTCTCTTTTCTTTTAATTTATTTTTATTTTATTTTGTTTTTTTAAAGTACAAACTGTAAATAGTTAAATTTTCTTTCTCAATAGTTTAATAACATTTTCTAACCTATTTATTTTAGTATAATTTTTCTTTTGTAAAGTTCTTTTCCTTTAAATCTTTAAATTCTCTTTTGTTATAAATTCTTCTATTTTAAATTTCTTTGTTAAGTAAGCTTTTTTTTAATAAAGAATTTTCTCTTTTATACATTTCTCATTTTATATTTCTTACTTCTTTTTTTCTTTATTCATTATGTTAATGTTAATGTATATTTTAGTTTCTTCACTTGAAAGCATGTTTAAAATAGTTTAGTTTATCTTTTGTAACAAATCATGTTTAGGTAATTTTAACATTTTCTACCATATTTTTGTTCACTTATGCAAATCATGATAGTTAGTTTATTTTTGTAAATATTGCATGTGGGAGTGTTCCATGTATCCTTTAGTTAGAAATTGTATGCCGTAGTACTTAGGAATTCATCTATTTATTTGTCATAATTTGGTGTTCTATATACATATGCTATATATTTTTTTTATTTGATTTTGGATGTTCTCTCTTTGCCCCCACTTTCTTTATTTGCATGCATTTGAAAAATCTTATCAAAGAATCAATGATGATTTGTAGAGACCAACCTTATGATTGGGCGAACGGGGTGCCTAACACCTTTTTCGATTCGTACCTTAGTCCCCGAACCTATTTTCTCTGGTTAACGTTTTCAAGATCAGTAGTCATTTTTGTTTTTCTTAGTTTTTCTCAAAATTTAAGTGACGACTTGATTTTCAACAAAAAGGAGTTTTCAAATTTTGGTTTTCAAAGTGTTAAATTTTTTTTAAAACATGTTTGAATTCCCTTATTTTTGAAATATTTTCAAAACCCCCAAAATTCCAACGCCACATGAGCGCTCAGCATCTCAAGGCAAATGGCAAAAAGGCCGCTCGAGCGCACAGAGGGCCGCTCGAGCGAGTAACTGGCTGAGATAAACTTGAGGAGGCAAGTCATAGAATCTTAAGAGAAACAATGAGATGGGCAAACAAAACAAAACAAGATGCAATAGAAGGGTAGTAATTCAACCAAATAGCAGAATCCAATATCGAAACATGGAAAAATAAAAACTCAGAATCCTTCCAAAGAGAGCTTTTTATAAGATGAACTTCAAAATGTTGAAATATGATTTCTCATGAACAATGATTAACCAAATGAATGATCAATATACATTAGACACACCTGAAATATAGTCAAACCACTCAATTTGAAGTCAAACCAAGTAAATTCCCAATGCATGTCTGTTTAAGAAGTACGGATGCTCCCCCGCACAAAGAACTGGTTATTTTAAGAAAATTTTAAACTATATTAAGGTGACTTTCACACTATAATGAACGAACAAGCAAGATTCGCATAGGCAGCCATTTCTAATAGCATAGAAGCATAGATGCATATATGGCGACTAACACACTAACTTGAACGAAAAAGCAAAGTTCAGATAGGTAGCCATTTCCATTAGCATAATAACATGTAGCTTAACTAGCGACTTTCACACTAGAACAAACGAAAAAGCAAAACTTGTCTAGGTAGCCATTTCTGATGCAAAGATTAGAAACACAATTCAGAGCGAGAGCAGAACAGTGGAGAGATAATCAGATGGGGTGGATGTAGACATCAACATCAACAATGGAATTTCACTGTAAGGGTCAATCAAAAAGTAATTTTTCATCATAATTCAGTGTATGTCACATTCATATTCAATCACACATATCATAACCATAGCATGGAAACCATACGTCAATGATCCTCAGGAACACCCTCTTATATAGCTTTCTGACAAAGATTCTGCAGACAGTATTTTGCAATGTGCCAATCCCAATTGCTTTTTTGAGAAACTCAAAACAAAGTGCTTCTAGAGGTTTTGTAAACAAATTAGCCAATTGTCTTTCAGTATCAATGTATTCAAGAGAGATGATGTTATTCTAGACTAACTGACGAATGAAGTGATGCCTAATATCTATGTACTTAGTCCTAAAGTGTTGAACATGATTCTTTGAAATAGTAATCGCACTCGTATTATCACAGTAGATAATCATAAACTCTTGGACAATACCATAATCTAAAAGCATTTGTTTATTCCAAAGTAGCTGATGAGTACAACAACTACCAGCAGCTATGTACTCAGCCTCAGCAGTAGACAAAAAAATAGCATTTTGTTTCTTACTATGCCACGAAACCAAATTGTTACTAATATAAAAACAACTGCTTGATGTACTTTTTCTATCATCTGCACAACCAACCCAGTTAGCGTCAGGAAAACCTGCAATGCTTGTGTTACTATCTTTGGAAAATCAAATACCAAACTCAACAGTGAAATTCACATATCGAATAATTCTTTTAACAATAGTTAAATGTGATTCCTTAAGATTAGCCTGATAACGAGCACAAATACCAGCACTGAAAGCAATATCCGGCCTACTAGCCGTGAGATACAAAAGACTCCCTATCATACTTCTGAGCATGGTTTGATCAACATTTTTGCCTTTCTCATCTTTTGACAATTTCACAGATGTACTCATAGGGGTTCGGATGAGTTTGGTAGTTTTCAGTTTAAATCTTTTAACTAAGTTTTTGGCATATTTTGACTGAGAGATAAAGATCCCATCATCAGATTGTTTAATTTGTAAACCTAGAAATTAATTGCGTTCACCTACCATACTTATTTCAAACTCCTTTTGCAAACATTTAGAAAATAAAAATACAAGAGATTCACATGTAGATCCAAACACAATATTATCAACGTAAATTTGTGCAACTAGAATATCGTTCTTATATCTTTTGATGAATAAAGTCTTATCCACACTTCCTCTGATGAAGTCATGATTAACCAAGAAGGTGGTTAGACATTCATACCAAGCCCGAGGAGCTTGTTTCAGACCATACAAAGCTCTTTTGAGCTTGTAAACATGATTAGGATAGTGTGGATCCTGAAAGCCTTTAGACTGTTCAACAAATGCAACTTATTTTAATTGACCATTTAGGAAGGCACTTTTCACATTCATCTGATACAGTTTGAAATTTAAAAAACAGGCAACAGCAAGAAGAATACGAATAGATTCTAATCTAGCCACAGGAGCAAAGGTTTCATCAAAATCTATTCCTTCTACTTGTGTATACCCTTGTGCCACTAATCTAGCCTTATTTCTCACAACATTACCTTGTTCATCAGAATTATTTTTGAAACTCCACTTAGTCCCAATAACATGAACATTTTCAGTTCTAGGCACAAGTTCCCACACATTATTTCTGACAAATTGTTCGAGTTCCTCATGCATAGCATTCACCCAACAATCATTAGTCAGGGCCTCTTTAACATTCTTTGGTTCAATCATGAAAACATAACATAAATGACTTACCTGATTTACCTATTCACGCATTTGTCGACGAGTCATCATTGGTTTTGTTACCTCTCCAATCATCAGATCCAGTGGGTGATTTAGCCTTACACGCGAGGATGGTTCCAAAACTGCTTGCTCTTCAAGAGTTGTTTTTCCTTCAGAACTTTCATCCACTGATTGTTTTGGAGAAACGGGCTGAACTAAATCTTCAAGAATCTGAGAATTCGACTGATCAGCTTTTGGTGTCATTGTCTCTTCAGTTGCTTCTGTATCATCAACAATTACATTTGCAGATTTCATAATAGTTGAAGTACGTAAATTGTAAACTCTAAAAGCTCTACTATTTAAGAAATAGCCAAGAAATATTCTATCATCACTTATGGAGTCAAATTTATCCAATTATTCTCGATCTTTTAGAATGTAACATTTGCTTCCAAAAGTTCTGAAATATTTAATATTAGGCTTCCTACCTTTCCACAACTCATAAGCAGTCTATTTGGTACCAGGTCGTAAATACACGCAATTGATGACATAGCATGCTGTATTTATGGTCTCAGCGCAAAATTTTAGAGGAAGGTTTTTCCCATGATGCATTACTCTAGCCATCTCCTGCACTACTCTGTCTTTCCGTTCCACTACACCATTCTGTTGTGGTGTTTTAGATGTGAAAAACTCGTGTTGAATTCCCTGTTTAACATAGAAGGTTGTAAATTTTGAATTCTTAAATTCCTTACCATGGTCTGATCTTATCTTGGTAATATGCTGAATGTTCATTTGCCGTTCATTATTCAATCGAAGACAGAGAGATTTAAAAAAAGCAAAAGTGTCAGATTTTTCTCGCAAAAAATTCACCCAGGTAAACCTAGAAAAGTCATCTACAACAAGAAATATATATTTCTTACCACCTATACTCTCAGTTCTAATAGGACCCATAAGATCCATATGCAATAATTGCAGATGATATTGAGTAGTAAGTTGATTTATTTTCTTGTGAGCGATTTTAATTTGTTTTCCTAGTTGGCATGGTCCACACACAATTTTATAGTTATTGCTTAGCTTGGGAATTCTTTTGACCAACTCAGAATTTGCAAGCCTGGTAAGATCTTTATAATTAATATGACCCAATCGATGATGTCATAATTTTGTTGATCAATTTTAGCAGAGTGACATATTTGATCGATTTTTGACAAAATTTCATAGCAGTTATCAGAGGTTCGAACACTATGAATAACAGTTTTTTTCTTTTTATCTAAAATTAGACATTCAATTTTAGTATCATGGTGTGTGTCACACATCTGACTAATATTAAGTAAATTTACTTTTAGACCGTCAACAAGAAGAACATTGTCCAATTTAGGTAGACCAGAAGAATCAATAGACCTCTCCTAATAATTTTGGTTGAGTTGCCAACCCCAAATGTGACAAGTCCTCCATCATATAGATCAATATTAGAGAATAATGACTTATCACCAGACATATGATGGGAACACCCACTGTTTAAATACCACATGAAAGAATTTTGAGTTTTTATGGCAGTATGAACTATATTGCATTTCAAATCAGATTTTCTAAACCAGATAGCACGAGTTTTGGAAAAAGATTTAGTTTGAATGCTTGGTTTAAAGCCAAAATAGGGTCTCTGCCAGTTGGCCGCTCGAGCGCTCAGTTGGTCGAGAGTTTTTTGTTGCAGATTTCTGATTAGATCATGTAATTTTCTAGTTTTTTTTTCATGCTGATATGTGGTCAGTGATTTCGTTTTTCTGCAGAAAAGTCTAATGTGCCCAATAATGCCACAAAAATGGCAAGTTGGAACAAATTTTTGAAAAATAGTTAATTTTGATAAACCTTTTTGAACAGATTTTCCCAAAGCAATAGTCCTGATTTGTTTAGGCTTTTCAAAACTCTTATCTTTACTTGTAGACATACTGGCAGCTTTCACAAAGTTGATTTTACCTGTGGTCTTTGTTTCAGAGGTACTTGCCACGTATCCTAAACTAGTTCGATCTGTTGCCACCTTTTGCACACTCAGAATTTCATCCAAGCTCAGTGAATCTGCATTTAATTTCTTTAGAGTGGTGTTAGCTGTTGCTAATTCAGATTCCAAAATTTGAACTCTTTCTTCACTAGCTTCAAACAAAGACTTGAACTTAACAAAATCTTGTAGTTCTAACTCGAGTTTTGAAATAGTTGATTTGAGCAAATCACAAGATTTAATGAGCTCATTCCTCTGTGTGTCAGAACTAACCAGTTTTTCAGTCATTTTAGTTTTAAAAATTTTTAGTTGAGAAATTAAAGATTGAGACTTAGTTAGTTCAGACTTAGACTAGTGTTTTCCTTTTCAATTGTTTTAACCTTCAGTGTCAGCTTAGTGATAACTTTTGTCATTTTGTTGCTTTTTCTATGAAGTTTATCATAAGCCCACTGAAGATCTTTTTCATCCCCCTCATCTGATTCAGAACCTGAACTAGAATCACTGTGAGACGTATGAGAATCATGATCAGACAGTTCAAATTTACTTGATCATGTGGATGCAGCGAAGGCAATGAACTTACCCTCATCATTATCTGTTTTTGATTCGTTTCCACCATCAGAAGAATCTATCTCATCAGCCCACGTCGCAGTGAACACTTTTTCTTTCTTTTTCTGTTTATTTGGACAGTTCTGTGCAATATGTCCATACCCTTGACATTCAAAGGACTGTATACCCTGGTTCTGAACTATAGCTTTCTTCTTTTCAAATTTCACCATATTCTTACTTTTATCACTAAAATGTCTTGATTTTGACTTGAGGTTAGGTTTTTTATTTAAAATATATTTTTTTATTTTTTAACAATAAATGTCATTACCTCAGGATCAATATCAGTTTCATCATCAGAAGAATCTAACTCTACCTTTGAAGTTTTTAAAGGAACGACTTTTGATTTTTTAGGTAGACGTAGAGTAGATTCAAAAGTTTGAAGATTTTCAACCAATTGTTCATCTCTAAGAGAAGCAATGTCTTTTTACTTTCTTCAATTGTAGTAACTTTTGGTTGAAAATGTTTAAATAGTGACTGTAAGAATTTCCTAACAATGCGAGATTCAGGAATTTTTTTCACCAAGAACAAAATTGGAATTTACGATGTCACTCAACTTTGCATAAAATTCATCAAAGGTCTCATAATCTTCCATACGAAGCGTTTCAAAATTTGTGGTGAGCCTTTGAAGTTTAGAGATTTTGAGAGTTGATGTGCCTTCGTGTGTGATTTCAAGGATATCCCATACTTCTTTAGCGATTTTACACGTACAGATACGTCTAAATTCTTCAGGTATGATACCGTTAAAATAGCATTAATAGCCTTGCTATTCCAGCCTGCTTCTTCTAAATTCTTTTTCTTTCATTGTTCAGTGAGTTTTAAAGTAATATTAGTACCAGATTTAACAGTAGGTAGGGTATAGCCAACAACAACAGATATCCAAATTCTCTCGTCAATAGATTTAAGAAACGCCCTCATACGAGTTTTTCAATAGGGGTAGTTTTCTCTATCTAATAACGGGGGTCGAACTGTTGAGTTTTCTTCTCTAGAAAATTTCTTGTATATGATTGATTAAGATCGAAAAAATTTTTAGAACAAAAAGAACCTGCTCTGATACCAAATGAAAAATATAATTTTTTCCTTTTACTTGTGAAAAATAATATTTTAGATATTTCTCATCAATTACAGCCACATAGATCATCCAAGAGAAGCAACCACAACATAGAAACTTTTTACGTGGAAAACTCAAACGGAAAAAAATCACGGGACTATCAAGTCCAAGAACCAAGCACTAATAAACGAATAGACACAATACAATTTACAGACTTTTTGATCGACTCCTCAATCTTCTAATCCTAAGCTTGTATGACGAATCCTCGTTAATTTTTTCCCTCTTGATTCCTACTGCCACGATTCCTTGTAGTAGCATTTTCTGGCAGAATCCTTCGTCGGAACTTAGAATACTGTCTAAGTTTTACTGTCGAATGATCTTGAAGTTTAGATGCACAAAAGAACCTTTGAGTTGAATTGATGCTCTCTCATATTATATCCCCAGAGCCCCCATCGTGCAACCGAAATGATCTA
>JAULJZ010109882.1:0-11572 GCA_032270985.1 Heliamphora pulchella
AGTACGCAAGAATAAAAATAATTATTTTTAAAAAATATTTAAAAGTTAAAGTTAATTTTTTAAAATAAATTAATTGATTTTTTTAATTATGGATTGTTTCTAAATTCTATTATCAAAAAGTTTTAGAAGTTTTTTTTTGTAAAAGACAAGCGAATTTTAGTGTTTTATTTATCATAACATCAATTTTTGACACCGAAATATTATCTTCATCAATATTAGAATTTCTTTTGTGAGAACAATTTATAATCGTCATAAAAAAAATTAATTGGTGAAGAAATATTGTCATCGCAAATAATTAAATAGTGTTTAGAGACGAAAAATATAATTCATGGCAAAATAATACATATTGTGACGAAATATTGTCGTCTCCAATAAGTAAAATTTTTTTTGCGAGGAAAAATAAAATTCATAACAAAATAGATACCTAATGTGACGAAATATTTTTGTCACTAATGGTTGAATAACATGTTGTGAGAAAAAATAGAATTCGTTACAAAAATAGTATGTATTGGTGACGAAATTAAAATTATCTTGCCAAATGGTCATTTTTAGTGAGGAAAATAAGATTCATCGTTAAATTTTGTTACGAAAAACATTTTTTTGTTGTAGTGAAAGTGGTCACCAGATAGTCATAGAATGTTGGAAGCGATGCCATCAGGAGTCTTGCCTTATCCTCATCATCATCCTTTACTCAAAACCCAGATAATTGTATGATGAGCATATTAAACACGTTGAGATATTCCAAAAGATTTGTACCTTCCCTCATCGGTAGTCCATATAGTTGCTTCTTTACATGCAACTTATTGGCCAATTTTTTTTCATGTAGAGACCTTCCAGCTTCTACCAGATCTCGTGCATTGTCTCCACATCAAGCATGTTGTGAATAACCTCGTCTTTCAAATTCAAATAAATCGAACTCGCGGCCATGGAATCAGTGTCCTCTCAATCGTCATTGGTCACCTTCTATGGCTTCCTTGCCTTACCGAGTAACACCTTGGAGACCCTTTGCTGGATTAGCAAATTCTTCATCCGTCTCTGCCACAGGGAGAAGTTATTCTTATCGGTAAACTTTTCAACTTCGTATCTGATGTTCACCATCTTTACTGCAATCGAGTGATCAAGGCAATAACCAATGCTTTGATACCAGTTGTTGGGATTTTAAGGGCCCAAATCCCCTACTCAACGAAAATAGGAATGTAGGTTTTAATCCACGCAAAGCAAGCACAGAACAATAACACTCACAAGAACTCAAATATACGTGGTTCGGCTGACTGCCTACCTCTACAAGACAAGAAGAAATAATCTACTATTATCAATAAGGATTACACTCACACTGTATCTATGTTCTCAAACTTGAGCCTTTTGCTGTCTCTCTATACTCTCTCTAGCTTCTCTTATGAGCCCTCTCAAGTGTATAGACGACCTTAAAATTTCTATAGAACATAAAACCCTTATATATGCAGCTTTTAGGTCAAAACTTAACCCTAGTCGCCGCGCAAGAAATTGTTGCTGCGCCCAGATCGACTGATCAGTTTTTAGACCGATCGATCCGTCTTTAACAGGTCTCGGTTTTTTTGCCTTTTGCAGAGATCCTGCACCTATGTCGACCCACTTTTCAATCCTCCAATGCTGTTCGAACGTCCTATCGAGTATGGATACCAAAATTCGAGACATCAAACAAACATTTTTGAGTCTGTTTAAACTCCCGAATAGCAACCAATTTGAGGAGGATGAAGGATAATTTGTAGTCATTAGAAACTTCTTAATAAAATCTCTGTTAAGTTTTTTGTTCTTCACTATTTTTGTGCTTATCATTGTGATATCAGAGCTAAGTTTGAGTGCTGTGAGTATATCAAAAGTGAAGAGATGGATGGAAACAATATTGCAGTAAACTCAAATCTTCCAAATGCTCTTCTCTGGTTTCAATTATCAATTTTGGAGCATCAAGTTGAAGACATTATTTAAGTCCTGTGATTTGTGGGACTTGGTGGAGAATGGCATTGGAGATCTTGCAGACCCTGACCAAGCTACTAGGCTAACAGCAGCCCAACACAACGAGTTGAAAGAAAAGTAGGAGAAGGATGCCAAAGCTTTATTTCTAATTTAGCAAGCCATGGATGTAGCCATTTTCCCGCGAGTTATGGGTGCTACCAAATCAAAATAAGCTTGGGATGTGCCACGAGAAGAGTATCAAGGCTCGAGTAAAGTTATTACAGTAAAATTGCAAACTTTACATTGAGAATTTGAAAATTTATCAATGAAGTCCTTAGACTCGGTTCAAGATTTTTTCTCAAAAGTTTCTTCAGTTATGAATCAAATTAGGTCATATGGAGAAGAATTACCAGATCAAAAAGTTGTTGAGAAGGTTTTGCAAAGCCTTCCCCAAAAGTTTGATCATGTTGTTGCTGCGATCAAAGAATCAAAGGATTTGTCAAATTACTCTTTTTATGAATTAATGGGATCTCTTCAATCACATGAGTAGCGGTTCAATAGGACAACAAAAACTTCTCTACAACATGCCTTCCAGTCAAAGGTTGATTTTAAAAAAATACGAGATGGTAGCTCAGGACGGGAATACAATGGAAAGGGACGTGGCAATGCTTCTCGTGGAAGAGGAAGAGGCAGATTTAATAACCAGTAAAGATACTCTGTTGGAGGTAACAATGCTAACTCTACGCCATGTTCACATTGTAGAATGACAAATCATGAAGATAAAGATTGTTGATTTAAAAATAAATATGGTCAAAATAAATATGTTCCACAATGTTATAATTGCAAGGAGTTTGGCTATGTTAAGAGAAATTGTTTCCAAAAAACTAAGGAGTAGGCCAATTTTAATGAAGTAAAAGATGGTTCTGAAGAAAATTTATTTCTTACTTATTTGGCTGCTTATATTGATATGTCTGAGAATGTTTGGTATCTTGATAGTGGTTGTAGTAACCATATGACTGGTAATAGAGATTTCTTTGTAGAAATTGATGAGTCTATTAAAACACCAGTTAAGATAGGTGACAACAATCATGCGCAAGTATGTGATTTAGGTAAAATTGCTGTGATTTCTAAATCTGGAAAGATGATCATCCATGATGTTATGTATGTTCCTGGGTTGGCTCAGAATCTGCTCAGTTTGGGCCAATTGATGAGAAAAGGGTATTATGTTGTTTTTGACAATGATGAATGCATAATATATGATAAGAAAAGTATGAACTTGGTTTACTCAGTCAAGATGATAGAAAATAAGATGTTTCATCTTATGTTTTCGAAAGTAAATGTAAATGCTTTTAGCACTTCAAATAGTGATTCTGTGCTATGGCATAGACGATTTGGTCATCTTAATTATGGTGGGCTGAAATTATTATATGATGAGAAGATGGTTTATGAGCTTTCAATGATAAAAGGTAATGGGGAAATTTGTGAGGCTTGTATCTTTGGCAAGCATCACCGTGAAAAGTTTCCCATCGTTAAATCTTGGAGGGCCACTAAACCTTTGATGTTGGTGCATGCTGGTATATGTGGCCCAATGCAAACACTGTCCTTGAACAACAATAAATATTTCTTGATTTTTGTTAACGATTTTTCTAGAATGACTTGGATATTTTTTCTAAAGGAGAAATCTGAAGCTTTTGAGTATTTTACGCAATTTAAAGCTACAGTTGAAAAGGAAAGTGGTCATTCTATCTTAAAATTGCACACTGACCGTGGTAGTGAGTTTACATCAACAAAATTCAGAATGTTTTGCAACAATCATGGCATTCAGAGATAATTTACAGCAAGTTATACTCCTCAGTGAAACAGAGTTGCAAAACGCAAGAATAGAACCATAATTGAGGCAGCTAGAAGCATGTTGAAAGACAAAGGCCTTCCTAAGTAGTTCTGGGCAGAAGCGATAGCAGTAACTATTTATCTACTCAACCGATTTCCTACTCAGGCTGTAAAAGGAAAGACTCCTTATGAATCTTGGCATGGAAGGAAGCCAAATGTAAATCATTTAAAAATATTTGGTTCTATCGCTTATGCATTTGTACCTTCTGAGTTAAGGAGTAAGTTAGATGATAAGAGTACCAAATGCATTTTTGTTGGCTATAGTGAAGAGACTAAGGGATGTAGGCTTTATGATCCCAACTCTGGAAAATTGATCATTCGTCGTGATGTTGTATTTAATGAAAGTGATAATTGGATTTGGGTTTGTAAATCAAAGCCTATCTTGGTTACAGAAGAAATTACAGATTGTGACCCTACCAGCACATCTACAACTTCTTCACCAAGAAAGATAAGAAGTCTTGCTAATATTTATGCTTCTTGTGAGTATGCTTGCCTTACCATGGAATCTACTTGTTTTGAAGATGCACAAAAGGAAAAGGAATGGTGTGGAGCAATGAAAGAAGAGATTTATGCTATTGAGATGAACAAGACTTAGATATTGGTGGATTTACCTGTTGGAAAGAAAGTTATCAGTCTCAAATGGATATACAAGTCCAAGTTTAATTCAGATGGCACTTTGCAAAGGTATAAAGCTTGGTTGGTCGCTAAGGGGTATGCACAAATTCCAGGTACTGACTTCACTGAAACTTATGCTCCAGTTGCTCGATTTGATATAATAAGAACTATTTTGGCTTTAGCGGCCCATAGTGGTTGGACAGTTTTTCAATTGGACATAAAATCAGCATTTCTTAATGGAGAACTCTTGGAAGATATGTATGTTGAACAATCGCAATGCTTTATAGTCAAACGGTTAGAGCATAAAGTGTATAAATTGCAAAAGGCACTTTATGGGCTTAAACAAGCACTAAGGGCTTGGCATAGCAAGATTGATACTTATTTTGCTGATAATAACTTTCAAAAAAGTGCCAGTGAACCCACTTTATACTTTAAGAATCATGATTGTGAATTCTTGGTTGTGTGCTTGTATGTTGATGATATGATATATATTGAAAATTCTTCTCAAATGATGGAAGCATTCAAAAAGTCAATGATGCAAACCTTTGAAATGTCTGATTTGGGTTCTGTGCATTATTTTCTGGGTATCGAAGTTGTGCAGGATTCTGATGGTTTTTTTATTTGTCAAAAGAAGTATGCTAATGATGTGTTAAAAAAGTTTGAGATGATGAATTGCAAACCGTCCAAGACACCACTAAATACAAATAAGAAGCTCACTTTGAATAATGGTGCTGGAAAAGTTGATGAAAAATACTTCAAAAATATGGTTGGAGGTTTAATGTATCTTACTCATACAAGGCTAGATTTAGTATTTAATGTAAGTCTTATTTCTAGATTTATGCACAGTCCAAGAAAAACATCACCTTGGGGGAAGCCAAAAGAATTTTGAGATATGTTCGTGGCAGCTCAAACTTTAGCATCAGGTACGACTAGTTGCTTTTATTGATAGTGATTGGGTTGGATGTTCAAATGACAAGAGAAGTACGACTAGTTATGCGTTCAACCTTGGTTCAGGGGCCATTTATTGGGCATCAAAGAAGCAACAAAGTATAGCTTTATCAAGTACAGAAGGTGAGTACATTGCTGCTACAACCACTGCATGTCATGCTGTTTGGTTAAGAAGAATTCTGGAAGAACTATAGCAAAAGCAAGAGGGACCTACTGTGATAATTTTATGACAATAAATCTACAATTGCAATGACTAAAAATCTAGTCCATCAAGGAAGATCTAAGCATATTGAGACCCGTTATCATTTCATACGAGATCTCGTTGGCAAAGGGGAAATAGAGCTGCAACATTTGGATACTGTTGAACAACCTGTAGATATTCTCACAAAGGCGCTAGCAGAATGCAAACTCGAGAAATTTCGATCTGTGCTGAGAGTACAGACCCTTTTTTAGGGTTGTTGAGTAGTTGAGATTTTTTTAGGAATTTTTTGTTATCATGATTCATTTGTGGAATTTGGTATTTTTTAGTCTATTTAAACTCCTGGATTGCAACCAATTTGAGGAGGATGAAGGAGAATTTGTTGTAGTCATCAAAAACTTCTCAATAAAATCTCTTTTAAGTTTTTTGTTCTTCACTATTTTTGTGCTTAACAATTTTACAGGAGATAGAACAGAATCTAAGGTTTGGAAAGGGTTACACGTGTGGAGTTTGGTTATTTTGATATTTGACTCATAATTTGATCCGTTTTGAATGTGCTATTTTTTTGAAAGACTTGTTAAAGTAGAAAAGGAGTGTTGTGCCATTGAAGAATAGCACGTTATTGTGCCCTTAATGGCTCAGTTACTAGATATATTCTTATGATCGTATTCGTTTATTATGCAGAATTTGTCGAATTTGTTATTTATATATAAAATAATAAAATTGATCCAATAAGTGTAATTACGCAATTGGAAAATATTAGTTTAACTATTTAAAAAAGAATACATTTACTATTCATATATTTGAAAGTAAATGGAATCTAATTTGGATAATTATGTTATCACTACAATTACTTGTTTGGATAATTAAGAAAAGAGAAATATAAAGAAATAGAGAGACTTAGGTGGTGTTTGATAAAACTAAAAATTGAAACTTGAAACCTAAAAATTAAGTTCTGAAAACTGAATGTTGAATTGTTTAAGTTAAAAAATTATTTAATAAAAAGTTTAAGTGGTAAATTAAAACTAGTTATTTGATATGAATGTTGAATTGTTTAAGTTAAAAAATTATTTAATAAAAAGTTTAAGTGGTAAATTAAAACTAGTTATTTGATATGCACAAGAATTTTTGTATTTAAAATTTATTATTTTTAATATTACTTTTAAATTTTATATTATGATGGTAGTGGTGTTGTGATAGTAGCAGCATGGCGGGGGTGGTGACATGATGGTGGTACAACGACGGTGGAGGTTGTGACATGGTGGTGGTAGCGGTATGGTGGAGGTAGGGGTAGTGGCGACTGTGATGAACGAAGTTGGTTATGGCATTGGAGTGGTGGCAATAACATGGGGTGGAGGCATAATGGTGGTTGTATGGTGGTGGAGATGGGGTTATGACGGTGGCTACGGAGATGGCATGGTTATAGCGGTCATTGTGGTGATGGTGAAGGTTGGGGATGGCGACAACAGTGATAGAGGTAGTTGTGGCATTATGTCAGTGACAGCAACATGGAGGGGTGGTGTATGGAATACATAGTGATTATTGTATAGTGGTGGAGATGAAGTAATGGCACTGGTAGTGATGGTTATGGAGTTATGGTAGTCGTGGTGAATGGTGGAGGCCTAATGGGCTTGGTGATGGTAAGGGTGGAAGTGGTGGTGGTTAGTGCATGGTGGAGGTATGGTGGTGATTGTAGTACGGTAATATGATGGGTATTGTGGTATGGTGATGGTGGGGAAAAGGTGGCAGCATAGCAGCGGTGGCAGTGGCATGATGGCGGTGGTAGTTGTGACAACAGCGGTGGTACAATGGAGGTGATGTCAACATGATGGTGATAGGGGAATGGAGGTAAGGTGGTGGTGGTGAGTGGTCTCAGAATAAGATGGTGGCATAAGGGTGGAAGTAGGGTGGGAATGACGATAGTGATGAGATTATAATGATGTATGTTAATTTTTGTATATTAGCAAGTATAAATTTTAATTAGAATTAAGTAAAAGATTTGCTATTTAAAGTTATCTAAATATCTATATTACAAAATAGAGCGATTTTATATGACACGTCATATTTTGATCCAATTGTTGAAATTGTATCAAAAGAGTTATCAACGATTTGAAATGAAAAAAGCTAAAAAATCTCTCTCTCTCTCTCTCTCTCTCTCTCTCTCTCTCTCTTAGGACATATGGAAAGAAATAAAAAAATGAAAAACATTTTCCTTATTCAGCATATGAAAAGTTAGAAGAAAATTAGAAAGCTTATTTTTTCTCTATGCCTATCTCGAGATAAATATATGTCTTTTCTTATTCAACATATGGAAAGATGGGAGAAAATTAGAAAGCTAATTATTAAAATCAATTATTCTTTCATATTTTTTTATTTTAAATTTAATTTTTTTTAATAGTTAGCTTTCTGATATTTAAAGATAATTAATTTTTTTGTTAATTAAATTTTTAAGAGTGTTTTAAAAAAAATAATTAATTTTAATTGATTCAAATTATATTGGAAGTGTCTTTAAGTACGGGTTATAACTAGTTTAATCTATATTTTAAGCCAAAATTAAAATTTTAAGTAATAAATATTTTAATTATCAAACAAATATAATTTATTTTCACTTAATACATTCAGCATTAAGTGGTGAATTGTGTTAATAAACAATCCCTTAGTTATCGATCAATTAAAATCTCCTTGTTAATCTATTCAAAAGTGGAGACATTTTTAGAGGAAAAAAACAAAAAAAACTTAAATGCTCATGTTTTATAATAGTAATATTAGACCTCCAAAAATAAATGCACTAAGTACTGTAACTTTCAAATTGGGTTAATTTGGTAAAATCATGTAAAATACTTTTTTTATTATTATTTAAGTATCTCTCTCTCTCTCTCTCTCTCTCTCTCCTCTTGGGTTCTGAAAGGAGCTTATTAGTCTCTAGAGTAGATGATCGGACTATAGTGTTTGGGACCTATTTTTCTGTGGTGATTCAATTTTGGTATATATATTTTTATTATTTTCATATTAAGTGTTTTATACTCTCATTTTTGTTTGACAGATCCATTTATAATGTAATTGCTGCAACTTTATGAACGTAACTCATATTTTGAATAAACTATTTAATCTTATATTTATGTACAATTATATTTTTCATTTTGTTTTTCAATTTTCTATCATAACATAAAACATCTTTGCCAATTCAAGTATAAAGGTTGGTTTGGGTAATTCCTACCCTTCACCAAAATAGCATAAACACAAGCTAAACTCGGTTGGTGGATGGTGAGTATTATGTAGTATTATTTATGTGGTGCTCTCATTTAATCATGTAGTAAAAAATACTTTGAGTAATACAATAGTGGCCTACCCTTTTTGGATAAGTAAAAAGATAAGAATAACCCACTTAATATATATTGATATTTTTTATTTGTTAGAAATACCACGTAAGCGATACCACAAAGTATTCAAAAAACACTCAATAATTTTCCCTTCCTTTATCATACAAAGGCACGAGGAGTGTTGTGGCGGAATTGATGGGGAATTTATTCCCAGAGCTATGTTGGGATCTGATGGGGCTATAACTTCTTTATTATATTAATTAATTATTATATAATATTCAACTAATAAATTTGTAGGAACGTGGGTTAATAAGAAAGTATAATAGCTTCGTTTATGTAAGATGTAAATCAGCCGAGATCCTTTTTGACCCTAAAAAAAAGTAATAATCGTTAGTGTTGCTCGGTTGTACTAGTTGGAGTAACACTCTTATGGCAAAGCCAGTCATCGGTGTTTGGTGAGAGCTATGAGAGAATTTAAACAAGTAGAAGTTTGACAACTCAATCTTAGCATACCTTCTCATCGTTCTTCCTCTTCTAATTTATAAGCCTATCTACTGACCTCCACACACCGCTCGAATTTGACTTTCTTTTCGGGATTCACAGAATTCCTTCATCATTTGACTAGTAAAAATTGTGCTGTTCACTTGTCGCTTCTTCCTCCTGTCATGTTGCATTTAATGCGCATTACATCAAATCGACAAGATTACTTTCAGTTTAGCCTTATTGGCCAGACTATTTCTCTCTTTTTCTCAGCAATGGTTTCCTTCTCCGTATTACAGTCCGTTATTACCAAACTATATATGTTTGCTATCGACTGATTATTGCCCACGTGGCAGAGTGGAGAAATTCATGTCCCTTCAAATCAATTATCTCTATAAAAAAACTAGGCCTCTGTTATAGCGGAAAATTGAAGTATTATGTAAGATCCAACAAATAAATTACATTAGTGGGTACATTTTAGTTTAACTTTACATTAAATGGAGATTGCAAGAGTTTCTGTGATTTTTATCATAAATGACTTTCATGGTAAGAAAGAACGTCGACTGCCTTTTTGATAGCTTAATGAGGGGACCAGTTATTCTATTAGGAGAATAACTTTTTATGTATACTCTTTTCTGTAATATTTTTGAAATAGATTTTTAGTTTGTGCCATTAGTATTTCCATAGAGTGTGAACTTATATGTGCATTTAATTTAGGGAAAATTACAAAAATACTCGTACACTATTCTGGTATATCACTTAATCCCCCTGAAACCCGTACAAAGTGGCCCCTACACTATTTGTTTGTGTCACTTTGACCCCCTCCGTTAGAAGATGTTCCTATAATTTTAATTAATAGTTAGGGGCCATTTTGTATGAATTTTTCGTTCAGGAGAGTTAAGTGATATACGGGAATAGTATAAGGGTGCTTTTGTAAATTTTCCTTTAATTTATGTATTAAAAGCAAATATAAATATTTTAATTAGTCTCAGTTCTTTACATAACTGCTCTCACATTATAGATTTTCGCAATTGCTTCTGTATGATTAATCATTTAATATAAATGATAAAAACCCTTCAGCTTGTAGTTATATTTTTTGAATTTAATACCGAGTTTTTACACTAATTAATGCAAAGTGAGTGGATAAATAAACTGTTTGATCAGTTAAGGGGCGCTATTTTGTTTCACAACTAGCAAATTACTTGTGTCTAAAGACACTCTTCAATATAATATAATTTAAATATTTATTTTAAATAATAATAAAAAAATAAAAAATAATTTAAAACAATAGCTTACTAAGATTAATTTATTCATAATTTAAGATTTTATTAAAAGTTGAGTTCAATAAAATTTACTCATCTTTTTTATTCTTTCTTTTTTTTCTCTCTCCTTTGATTATATTATTCTTCCGAACTATTAGATTAAAAAAATTTCAATAGTTTAAATTGTCACATAAGACAAATATCATATCGACATATTTCTAAAATATAATATAGATATTTGTATATCCGACGATATATTTGAGAGTGAAACTCACAGTTTAAAAAATAGAATATGAGTATTATATGGCCATGTTTGGGATAAATGTCGAGAATTTTATTTATTTTTGTTTTTTTTAAATTTTTTTATCTTTTAATTAATTTTTTTAATTTTTTTGAATCATCCCAACGAGAACTCTAAAAGTAAAATTTTTTTTATCAAAAGATAAAAAAAGTCCACTAAGGACGAAAACAAGCAACATAAAATTTGATTTATTAGCTTATTTTGTCTTATTTTTGTCTTTTTTAAATTTTTTTATGTTTTGATCAAACAATTTATTTTTTGGCTCATCTCGATTAAAGTAATCAAAAAGTAAAATTATTTAACTAAATAATAAAAAAAATTTACTAAAAAAGACAATAAACAAAATTAAATAAATAAATAAACAATTATCCCAGTGTCATTCTATTAGTTGTCGGTGAGCTAGTGACATGGATGCCACGTGGCAAGGTGTGATGGTATCGTCGTTTCACCCGATAACTGTTCGGAAAGAAGAGGGGATTCCTATCTATTCCGCTTGTATTATTTACTCTCTCTCTCTCTATATATATATATATACATATATATATATATATACACTAGCGAACGGCTCACACGTTGCGTGTGCAACACTCAGAAAGAACGTCACATATGAATTTTATTAAATTCT
>JAULJZ010109893.1:0-11572 GCA_032270985.1 Heliamphora pulchella
GGTTTACACCCTATCACTTATTATTTATAATAAGACCAAAAAATACTAAAAGTACAATAATACCCTTAACTTAACACTAAGTTCAAATAAGGTATTAATTTTTGTATTTGAGGTTCAAAAGAGTAAGTTTTAGAGAAAACCTTAAAAATGGATCAAGTGACCTATATATGTCCAAGTTGTGAAACTAGTTAAACGGGTCATCTTTGGTCATCATTTTGAAGACCTCATCGAAGCCAATTTTGGTCAAATTCCATATCGTCGGAAAGGTGGCAAAATGTACTTTCTAATGGTAGCCTCGAAATGTAAAACTGAGGTTTGGATTAATGGTGGCAAGACTCCAAATTTGGCTAGCTTCACTTTTCCCCGAAAGGGCAGAAACAGCCTTTACGAGGGGCCATTTTCGGGCTCCATTTTGGAGGCCTTCTTGGTGGTCTTTTTGGGCAAACTTTATATCTTGGAAAGCTCTCACATCCTATTTTACAACTGTAGAATAAGATATGAGCTGGTTTGTTGCAAATGAAGGTTTGTAGCAGTGGTGGTGAAGCAACAAAGTTGGCTGTTCATTAAGAATTTTCTGAAAAACAAAGTGAAGAGCTGTTTTCGTACCCACTTTTGAGGGCCTTCCTGCATGGTTGGACTTTTTGGAAAGATGGTTGTCAGGGGTTTCCAATGGGGGTCACGGCCTCACGGGGAAGAAAATGAAGGTGGGAGTCGCTGGAGGCGAAGCCGCAAAGGTGGGTGGTTGGCCATGCTGGCAGTAAAATTCTGGGCTATCCTAGTTCGCAAGGGTGACTTTGGGTTCATTTTGCGACAAATCTAGCCACCATTAGCTTTAATTAGGGGTGTGTGCGGGTTGGAGCGGGGCTGATTGAAGAAAAATTTTCAGCCAACCCACATTTGGTGGGTGATTGTTTTTTCAACCTACCGTCTATCTACTGATCATCAAAACCAGCGGGTTGGGTGATATTTTTTAACGGTGTCAACCCGCGGTTTAGTAGATTGGAAAATTGTAAATTTTTATTTGTATTTTTCTTAAAATTTGTTTTTAAAAAATAAAAGCCTATTGCAATCTTTTTTTAAAAAAAATCATATTTTATATTGTATGCTTGTTAAAAAAATATTCACAACATATAATTAAAATTAAAATTAAAATTATAAATATTATAATTTGTTCCTTATGAATTATAAGAAATTTATATAAATATAAACATGTATATAAGGTTGAGATTCGTCGTATGCAGGAACACGATAACTAATATATACTTTAGACGGGCTGGGTTGATGGCATGTTGAAGAAATATAACTAACAACCAACTCACATTCCTTATTTTTTTTACCCAACCCAACCCACTCACTCACTTGCATAACCCGCACAGGTTGGGTTGGCGGGTTGGAGTAGATTGGCGGGCTGTGTGCACATCCCAAGCTTTGATGGTAAACATAAAAGTTTTAGAGTGTTATTTCCTCTTTGCAACACATCAAAGAACACTCAAAATGGAGATCTGTACAAATCGTGACGACCTCTCAAAGTTGGCTGGTTGCTAGGGTTGTCGGTTTGAAAATCTGGTTTTCAGATTCTCGGTTTCAAGCATTCATATTTGCAAGCTCATATCTTGGTGATGGCTCAATCATTTTTGGTTAGGTTTGTTCCTGATTGTAGAGGGAATTACATAGAAGAGATTTTGGATGGTGGTCGATGTCAAATCTCACGGTGGTGAGCAGTAGAAACCACCAAAGTTGGTGGTCCAAATCGAATTCAGTTTTGAGGTGGTGACTTTGCATGTTCGGTTCTCTCTGTGGTGCATCAAATGATACATGGTTTGGCTCATTTTGAAGATAAAGTGTAGGAGAAGGTGTGCGTGTGGTTGCATGGTGGCTCGTCGTGGTGGTGGTTGGTGGCCAAAGGTGGTGGCAAAAGTCAAAATTTCAAAAACAAGAAGTTGTGACATGTTGTCGCTAAACTGGGGCAAGTGGCAGCTCCAGCGGTGACCTAGGCTGGTGGTGCTGGTGGACCTGTCGGCGGTGGTGATGGGTGGCTCGGGTGGCCAGGGCCTCCACTGCTTCCCTCCCTCTCCTCCCCTTGGTCTTCACTTTCTCTCTCTTCCTTCTCTTTTTCATTTTTTTTTTGTTTGCTCCCTTCAATGAAAATGGGTCTTCTAAGGGCTTATTTAGGTGTCTTTGGGGTGTTGTCAAGTGTCTATTGAGGTGCCAAAAGCTTTTCATTCAAATTTCGACTTGTTTTAATTTAGTTTGATTTTGAGGAAAATTCATGTCTCAAAAAAATCTCATAAAATTATCTGAGGCGTAAAATGTAGTCCGCAAAGTCTGATTTTAGAAAAAGAAAATGAACATCGAGTTTTGAGGTTTCGGGGGCTTAAACGGTCCGTCGGAAGGTGGGTTCGTAAAATAGGACTCTTGTTTTTTCGTGTGCAGATCTGATTGTCTGATATTGTCACCGATTGTCTGATATTGTCGGGAATTCAATTCCGACTCTACATCTTATAAGTTTCTTTGTCTCGTTCTTAGTTAGATTCATTTCGTGTCCTTTGTAATGTTTATAGAGTTTTAGGCTGTTATTTCGAGGACAATTTGTAAGGAGATTTTGGTCTTGTTAGTTTTTAGCCTAGGTGAGACCTATCCACTGTTCTCAGGAATTGTGTTAGGAGACCTGGCATTTGGTTTTATTCGGTTTTCCTTTATGGTTTGGTCACAGGGTCCTTGAGAGCATTACCAGGACGCTGCATAGATCTTTCGGTCTTCTTTGGGTTTTTCTGAGACTTGGTTTCATCTCAGGTCACATCAGCTCCATTCTCTGTGCCAGGATTTTCGTTCGGAGTCCATTGAGTATTGATTTGCCTTTTTGGGTTTTGATTAGGTCTCGTTTCAATTGACATACGATTTTAGTTTGGCCATTCTGGGCTGTCTAGGGTTTCTGGCCATCGAAGTCGTTTTTGTTTCTCTATTTTCATGTTTTCTTCGTATCGTGTGTTTTGTTTGTAACATTCAAGTGATATATTATGGCCGGTAGGATTGGGTTGTTACATTATCAGTTATGACCGAAAATGCTCGTGCACTCTCTAGTTATTTTTGGCTTTGAAAAGGCATTTTGGACAATCACAAAAACCCCCCCTGGCAAAAAAAAAAAAAAGAAGCTATTTGACACCTTAAGTTGATGTTACCAACAGGTTCTCAACTTATTTAATGCTCTGCAAAACATGCTTTTAGGCAAAAAGCTAGCTCATAAGCTGAGGCCAAAGGGCTTGTTTTCCTGCTTCATACCTTGTTCTTTCTATGTTACTAGAAAACACTTAACATCCTAACGATTTACCTTTTTGAATCGTACGTTCCGAAACATGATATACTTTCGTTCCAAAACAAAAAATTTAGCATTCCAAAGTGATCTCTCTATATCTTTCTTATTTATGTTCTTAACATTTTTCATATGAAAAAAAAAAACGTAATAACTAAAATATTGAGGAAGTAAAGCTTTGGCAAGACAAAATGTAAAAAAATTGGTCATAATGCTTTTTTAAAATGTATTTTACATAACTAGTTTTAGAAATAATACTTCACCTTATGAGAAACTTATTATTTGAAAGCACTATATTCTAATATTTTAATTTATAGAACTTATTCCCATTGTATCACAATTTAGGATATGTGGCGAACCACGTTTTCGTTCCCGTTCCTTGTATTCGAACAATCTGTGTTCTAGGTAACATAGGACTTTCACTTAATTAAATTTTATTTTCTTGCATGACCAAAGTTGGCCAATTTCTAACCGCATGCAGGGGTACCATAGAGACATTCTGGAGCATTGGGCTCCTCCTCCTCCCCTTCCTGGTACTATTGCTGTTCATCCTCCGCTCCCTTCAATTGATGAAGCAAAAAATAAAACATCACCCGAGATTTTAAAACAAGATGTTGTAAGTAATCCTATTAGGAAGATCCCGACGAAGCGTGGGAGAGAAAGGAAATCCAGTTCAAAGCGTCACCGCAAGGTTGCCGCTGGCGACAGGAGCATCACTTCAGGCTAAACACAAAGTTGGGCAATTTTTCTATTTTGCATCTTCCTGTTTGAAATCATGCATTACGAGGTGGGGAATTGTGTGCAAGATGAGTGTTGTAGTTGTGTTTTGACACACTAGATTTTGGAGTCATCGTCGATTTTATCCATTTTTTGCTGTATATAGATGTATTCTCAATAATTATTACATGGGTTTGTAACCCATTTCACTATCTGTGGTAGCCCAGTTTTGTTGAATATTGTATTGGATCTCAATTATTCAATTGTTACATTCACATATTGTCATCAATGGAAATTCTTATTTAACTGAAATCTCTCATGCTTGTTCCCCGTTTGGATTCGTGAAGTCTCTCGTTTTAGTAGTTATTGTGTTATAAACCATTTCTCGATTTGTGTCATCCTTGTGCAGGAGTCATGTTATTCTTCTCTGTATCGTTCTAATTTTTATCAGATATTCTTTTGGGTACATCCGATAAAATTGGAGTACAGATTTTAGTAGCCGGTGGCCTGGTAATATGTATCCTTATCATTGATTATGGTGTGTTATTGAGGCATCTGTGGTATGTGGTGAAAAGAAGTATATGCAGCAGCTTATATTTGGACTCTTTTGAGACAAAGGCTCTGATTGAAAACCTGTGCTTTTTAGTTTTTGGCTGAAAAATGCAAAAGAACAAACATGGCTAGTTTGGCAAAAAATTTAAGAAGTCAAATTAAAATATTAATTTATAGAATATTCTATTTAAATTCTCATCGCTTTTAAAAGATAATAATATCTCTCATTGATAATTTTTTTACTGCTAATGTCAACTATATATAATCGTTATTATTAATTATGCATAAGGAAATAACTGTCCAATTTAAATAAAAAGCAAAGAAGTTAAATTTTTTACTCAATTAACCAACTTTAAAAAAGTTAGCTTAAAAATTAATTTATCAAACAATCTATTTTGAGCTAACTTTTTGGCTTTTTTGTGTTTTTAGCCATAAAGTTAAATTTGTTTTAAAGTAGATTGCTTGGTAATTTAATTTTTTATCCTAGTTTTTTTTAAGTTGGTTGTTTGGATGAAAAGTTTGTTTTTTTGCTTTTTGTTCAAATTGGACAATTTTGCCTTTTATATATTTGATATTAACAATTATATGTAGTTGGTAGTGGTAGTATGAATGAGAGGTATTATTGTATTTTAAAAGTGATTAGAGTTTAACTTTTTGGTTTTTTTTTTCATACGGATAATGTTGGTTTTTTTGCGTTTAACCAATAAGCCAAAAAGTCAGAATTGTCAAATGGATTCTAAATTTAACTTTTTGGGTAAAAATCCAAAAGAGGAAAAAAAAAAATTTTAAGCTAGTTGGCAATAGACAAAGAAAGCAGAATTGACCCCAAAAACAGAGGAAAGGAATTTCAATTCCTATCTTGAAGTTACCTGAAGGATCATAGCAACAGCTTTCAAGAACTTCAGGCTCTGTTTGGATTATTAAATTCTAAAATGAAGGGAATTCAGGTTGAACTTAAAATTCTATCAAAACATGGTAAAAAGGATTAACTTGTTTTTCTTTATTTGAAAAAAATAGCTTGTACTATAAAGATTTAAAATCTTTATTTATATATCATTACACATTTCTCTTTTTATCTGATATGAGATTAGACATAACATTTGTACCATAATCAAATTAAATATGCGATAGTAGATTTCAGTGCAAATTGATTATTAGGACCTAATTTTTGTGGTTGATCTGTAATTAAATTTATGTGTTTTAAATATTTTCCTTATATTTATGAATTTCAAATGAATGAATTTAGCATCATATCCAACAAGTATGGCCTGTAATTCAAGTTTGTATATTTGGTTTACATTTATCTGAGATCTAGACTTGACATAATTATGCTACCTGTAAGTGATCCTTTAGCTACTGATTTTAAATCAGCTTTAAATTAATTTTTAGAATTTTAGTTTACAATTTAAAATGATAAAAAATCTCATTTTTAACCTCCAATTTTTAGTCTATTTGCTTTTAAATTTTTTTTATTTTTCTTATAACAATTTTTAATTTTACTCTTCTACATAAAAAATTAAACAAATTTTAACCAAATAATTATATCCTGTGAGATGAGTGTCGCCGCTGATGGTTGTCGCCGATCGCAACCTCCACCATGAGAGGGAGTGTCATCAGTTGTGATCGCCGCCGATCGTAGCCTCCGTCATAACATAGCCTCCACCGTGAGAGAGAGTGTCGTCGCTTATGGAAGTCACCGATCGTAACCTCCACCGTAAGAGGGAGTGTCCCCGCTCATAATAAAAAAAGAAATCAAACGTTCAATACCAAAAATGTCTGGCCTTATTTGGAGATGAATTGAATAAGAAGAGCTTGTTTAGGGCTGAAGAGTATTTTAAGAAATTTGCATTGAACATATATTAGGATTTTGGAGATTTAAAAGTCACATATTTTTTAATTAGACAATTTTTTTAACTTTTTAACTTAAAATTAAAAAGTCAAATTAAAACTAAATTACCAAACGAACTCTAATTAACACAAATGATTATAATCATACATGAATAGTAATAAAAATATATTTTTATAATTTTTATTTTTAATAATTTTTTATTATTTATTTAAACTATTATACATTTTCAATTTTTGTTACAATTATTGTCCTGATTGTATTCCTATATGCGTTTATTTATTATTGATGTCATTGATAGGAAAAATAATTCCCTACTTTTTTGTGGGATTCACACAATGTGTGGCCAGATTGCAGGAGGTGGCATTGCCCCCACCTGCGGAAAAAAATTACTCCATTGATAGAATCACATTTTCTTACACTTACTGTCCTGATTTCAGTGCTACAACTACCATCTTCTTCGCGATCTGATTGAGATTTGCTTCTAAACTAATTCAATTCAACCTTGGGGATTTGATTCAGAATGCCACATGTATAGCTTTCAACCAGTTCTGATCAATGGATTTCTCGCTGTTCTTCGTGATCTGCCTCCTCCACTCGCTGATTGCCCTCTCAACCGGGGCTCTGATGATGTTCCACATGAAGGAGATCTACACCTTAACGCACGGGATTGAGGCCGCCACGAAGCTCCTCGGATCCACCCCGCGGGACCAGCTGTTGATTCACGTCTCCGATTCCTACTCCGGGCTGCTCCTCTTCGCCATCGGTTCCCTCCTCTTCATGATCGCCTTCGTCGGCGACAGAGAGTTCCAGAGCTTCTTCGCCAAAGGCTGTGTGGCGCTTCACGTCTCGATGGCGATTTGGAGGTTTAACTTCGAGAGGAGAGTCGAGGATTTAGCTTGGGACTGGCTCAGGCAAATAGTCGGTGACATCTTACTGGCTCTTTCCTGGGTTTTCTTTCTTGTCTATTCTTGGAAAGTTAAATATGACTAATTCCCCCACTTATGTATATCTGGCAAGAAATTATCTGTCCCGAAAATTATATGTTCTTCTGTCCCCCAATGTATTAAAAACTCTGTTCGAAATTCTCGTGTTTCCAGATTCTTACGCAATCCAGCGGCCTTCAGGCATGTAATTTTTGGGATAGAGAATCCCTGCTCTGTATATATGTAAACGTGTATATAGCCATACATGTACTGCTACTAGAGGGGAGAAATAGAATTTGGGGGAAATGTTGTGATGGGGTGGCTCCATCTCTAATGTAGGAGTAAGATCTACATGAGTTATGGAAGTCGTTTGATGGAGGAGACTCTTTCTAAAGTTTTTGTATGAATTGATACTGTGAGAAATATTAATTGTTTTTTGGGTTGACTGGATTGTGTTGGCTATGTTGGTGTGTTTTACGTCAAGTTGGTTTGTAAACGATGGTTCTGAGTGTGAAAATGATGTGTTCTCGCAATGGTTCGAAGCTATAATGGTGGCATGTTAAGAAATTGGCATTGCGGATTTTCACCACGGCTTGAGTTCGTGTTGCTGGTAATGTGGTGTTTATATCGGTTAAGTTCAACAACGGAAGAATGAGCTTTAAGTTTGTCTTGTTGGTTAGTTGAGTCAAAGAAGGTATTGCGGATGAAAATCTAGTATGACGCCCAACCATTTAGGATTACAAAAGGGCCCTGACATTTATGTTGTGGAAGTTTATGTGGAGAATATGATGCACATGTGATCTAGCCGTTTGAGATTCTAAGTTGGCTGTCACAATGCTACCAGAGTTTGGGCTTGGTACAGTTCATGGCTGTCTGATGTCTATTTCCCATCTTTTTTTGCTGATGACTTTATTTTTGGTACTGAGCTGGGCCAGTTTTGGTTCCTCAGGTGGGTCCTTTATTTCGAGCTTGTGTTGAGGCTTCAGGTGAACTTCGCCAAATCGGAGATTATCCTGGTCGGCAAAATCTTGAATTAGGAACCCTCACTACTATTATTTCGAGGTTGTGTTGGGGTTCAACTGGACTTGGTCAAATCAGAGATTATCCAGTTGGCGAAGTCTTGAATTAGGAGCTCTCACTAGTATTCTAGGATGTAGGATTGGTGCGCTGCTAGGTACCTATTTGGGCCTCCCTTTGGGTGCATCTTTCAAGGCGAGTGCTGTTTATTAGGATGAGATTTTGGAGAGATTTTAGAGAAGATCGGCTTGATAGAAACGACAATACCTATCAAGGGGGCTAGGCTTACTCTTCTCAAGAGTACCTTATCTAGTCTCCTAACTTATTTTTTGTTTTCTTATACCGTCCTGGGTTATATAGCCAAGAAGTTATGTTAGATAGGCTCTTCTAATATATAAGATACCCATGTCGAACGCTCGACACTAGAATAAGGGTATGGGATGTGTACATAATTTTTACTTAGATATTCACTTATAAAGCATATTTAGTAATTCAAGTTTATTATAGAACTATGCATAAACTTCGATATTATGTATGAAATGCTCAATAAAACTTTATTAGCACCATTTATCCTGAAAAAATAAAAGAAATATATTTAGGAATATGAATATTTTATCGTGTCCAGTGTCCTTGATATAAGAATTAGATGAATCTGACACTTAGACACATACTCGCATCCAACATCCATGCCAGAGTCCACATAATATAGCCGGGAAGTTAGAAAAGTTGCAGAGAGGCTTCCTTTGCGGAGGGTTGGGTAATGGCTTTAGATATAATTTGGTGGACTAGAATACTGTTTACTCCCCTGTGAAAGAAGAATGGTCTCGGCATTAGGAGATCAGTTTTTTTCAAGAAATTCTTTTTGGGGAATGATTGTGGAGATATACGTTGGAGAGGGATAGCTTCTTGAAGGTCATTGAGAGTACTAATCCCCTAAAAAAGGGACATTGAAAGCAAGTAATGGTTCCCTGAGAGGAGATTGGGGTACTCTACTTGTGTCTACCTTCTATGGTGGAGGTTTGTGGAAGGGTATCAGTAGGGCTTGGGTGAGCTCTCCAAACACGTCTTTTTTAAGGTGGGTAGATCATAGATGGGATAGAGTGAGCTGCGGATATGATGTTTGGTGTGGCGGCGAGGCCCTCTATAGGTTCCTCCTTGACATCTTTGTGTTGGTTTTGGATAGAGGAGCTTTGATTGTGGATTACGCCCAAAGGGTTCATGACTTTTGTTTTTGGGATATCAGGTTGAGGAGAGATGTGCTCTATTTTTTTTTTTTTGGGACTTTGAATGATCATTACTTTAGCGGATGGAGATGAGGATTTTGTTAGATAGAGAGATGACCGTAAGGAGTTTTTTAGTGTCAAATTTTTCTCGGTGTCCCTTCGGAGTAGTAGAGGAGCTGTGGAAGATTTAAAAGGCAAGAGCTCCCTCGAAGTTGGCATTTTTTGCTTGGGTTTATGTTCATGGGAAGATTCTAACCATTAATAATTTAATAAGGACGTGTTTGGTATTAACAAACTGGCATTGCCTTTACAAGAAGTAGCAGTGAGAGTCAGTCTCACAACTTCTCATTCATTGCGACTTCACGAGGGAATTGTGGAATTTTGCTTTGTTGCTTTTTGGAATGGATTAGGTCTTTAGGAGGGAGGTCCGTGGAGTTTTGTCAAGTCAGAGGGGTGGGAGGGTCCCAAGGAGTCGGAGAAGAGTGTGGGCATTGATTCCTATGTTATTGTTGTGGTTGAAGAGGAACAAGAGGTCTTTTGAAGAGACTGAATTTCTGTGACACAGGCTGAAGAACGTTCTCCTTTATAATTTGTATAATTGGTTGTCTAATTGTGGGGCACCATCGGTCGATGAGATGGTTGACTTTATAGAGTCGTTGTCTGTGATATCCTGGTATCCCACATCGGTAAGGGAGATGGAGTTCTTAGGCTATAAAAAAAAATCTTAAACCTTTACATTCAACGGGGTCTTTTTCCAAGTGGTAGAGATTCTAGCAGAACTCCGTAGTTAAGCGTGCTTGGGCAGGAGCAATGCAAGGATAGGTGACCGCTTGGGAAGAACAAAACCGTGAGAGTTTTTGCCCAAAGCGAAAAATATCGTTGCTATGTGAAGGGTCGAGGTGTTACAGATGGTGTCAGAGCCGACTCTCTTCACCTCCGAGTGTGGGCCCCTGCCGTCTCGCGTGACCAGTGGGCGGGTTACTGAGTGGGCGGGTCGATAAGGACTGGCAGGCTACTGGACCTGGCAGGCTACTGCACGGGAACGTGCAGCCCTAAGGGGGGTGGATTGTGATATTCTGGTATCCTACATCGGAGAGGGAGAGGGAGTTCCTGGGCTACAAAGGAGAAATCTTGGACCTTTACATTTAACGAGACCTTTTCCCAGGTGGTAGAGACTCTAGCAGAACTCCGCAGTTAAGCGTGTTTATGCTGGAGCAATGCAAGGATGGGTGGGTGACCCCCTGAGAAGAACAAAACTGTGAGGGTTTTTATCCAAAGCAGAAAATATCGTTGCTATGTGAATGGTCGGGGTGTTACATTGCCTTTCTCCCATGTTGTACCGGGGTTTCTTCCCTGTTTTGGATGACATTCCCTCAATGACTATATAGAGAATCTTTTTAATTTATATAAAAAAAAATATTAATTGTCGCAACATTACTAAAGTTACTAAAGTTGATGATGAAATTTTGATGAATTAACAAATCAAATCAAAGCAAATCAAACTAAATCTTTGCCCTAATTAATTGGGGTTGGCTACGTGAATTCTTTTACGCCATACTGCTCTATTAAGTGTCATATCATTAATTAATTTCTAGAAGTTCATATCTTTTCTTAATACAGTATCTTATTCTCATGTCAATTTAAGTCTACTTCTCTTCCTAGTGTTTCCGTTACTCATGATCTTGTCACTTTTTTTTTACTACTGCATCAACTGGTTTATGTTGTATGTGTCCAAACCACCTTAATCTATTTTCTATCAGCTTGTCCTCAATTGGTGCGACTCCTACCATTTCACATATCTTTTCATTCCTATTTTTATTTTTCTAATCTTACCACGCATCCACATTAACATTCTTGTTAGAACAAGGCAACCCAAGAGGGGGGGTGAATTGGGTTTCTTTAGCAATAAAAAAGATTAAATTCTTTTTCTGAAAACCTTTTGATTTTTTATATTACCAGACAACTATATATGCAAATGTGA
>JAULJZ010109915.1:0-11571 GCA_032270985.1 Heliamphora pulchella
CTTTTGACTCACTCACAGGAGCCCTGAAAATAGTTAAAAAAAGGTTTTTAGATCGCGATTCACACGACTCTTAAAAATAATTTGAAATTAATTTTATCCGTCCTACAATACAGTTCATGCAATCCATGTAACTTTTCGGACTTCCACCGAAGGACCATAACCCGTGCAACACACACAATGCACGCAACCCGTACAACACACATCTTCACGGACTTTCACTGTAGGATGATCATCTGCCCTCATCACATAGCTTCACGGACTTTCACCGTAGGACCATTATACGCCCTCACTAAGGCCTTGTTGACCAGAGCCAACGTATATCTTCATGGACTTTCACCGTGGGACCATTATTTACCCCTCATATACACATCTTTACGGACTTTCACCGAGGGACCAAAATCTGCCCCACATATGCAAACAGATACAAATCTACGTATTAATAGGCATCTCTACACATGCCTAAACCACGGAATAAAACTGTATACCGTGGCATAAGACCGCATCAAAACATGCATACTAAACCAGGGTTTAAATGTATAAAATCACGTACTATCACTACGCTACACAAACCATGTCACATGTTACACATGCGACTTACACAATACCAGCAACTCATGCAACATGTATCACATGCATTCGTTCCTCATATTCCACATAACCATGCCTATAAGACTTCTGAGTTTTAAAGCATACAATCACGGTACACGTAACGATACCAAAATATGTAATCTACTTACATAATCCGTTCATAAATAAACAATTATAAATGTACATAACCATGTATAGCAATACATCACAACGCCACCCGTGAAAACATCACCCAAACGACCCGTCCACACACTGGGACAACCAACACCTAACTCGGAGGCCAACACCTGAACCTTCCATAGAGCGGTTCTTACCGAACCCACCTTTAAACAGAACCACGAACCCATACGTCCCGCACATAACCAGCACGTACACAACCATGCCCTGACAACCCGCATCTAATCATGCCCGTCATCCCCGAGGATGACACCTAAACGAATGCCCGAAATCACAACACGACTTCCAAAGCCACAACCCGACCAACCAAACCCCCAAAAGGCATCCAACAATATTTCAACTGACTAACCCCATAATCAATCAACCGAATACCATTGAAAACCAATTGGAAACTAAGAAACCAACCACCAAAACACCCACACGAAACAGCCCAGGTCCAGTCGATTGGACCCCAACCCCCAGTTGACTGAACAACACACTGGAAAGGCCCAAAAATGCCCAAACACACTGTCCAGTCGACTGACCCTCATGGTCCAGTCGACTGAACCCATGGAACCATGATCCAGTCGACTGACCCCACGGTTCAGTCGACTGAACTCAAGCAGAAACTAGTTTTGAGTTACGAGTTTCAACCTCTAAACCCCGATTCGAAGCCTCCAAACTCCCATCCAACACCCTCGGACATCCACACGCTTAGGTCTAACACCAAGGCCATGAAAGAAACACCCGACACCCGATTCTATCCACCGAAATCGCTAAAAAATGATTTTTAGCCGAAAAATCCAACTTGAACATAAGATCAGATTTACAGCAATCTAACCGATAAAAACACACATGATTATACGTAGCACCCTTATAAGACATGAGAGTCTAGGATCCTACCTCGGTGAGTTAAAAACTCAATGCCTCAAACCACGTGCAAAATCGAGCTTCGCCAGAATGGAAATCCGTCCAGATGATTGCAGAGCGCACCGTGCCAATAGCAAGGATTCGCTATTGGATCGTTGAAAATTGAGCCCCGGGCCCCCGAGAACTTAGAGAGAAGGCAGAGAGAAAAAGAAAAATAATTGGAGAAATTTTAAAAATATCTAATTCTAAATATTTATAGACCTCCAAAATGTCTTTTTTTTGAAATTTTTCAAAATTTGTATCGTAACATCCCACGACCTCGAGAACCTACCCCGCATTCATATCTAACCCGATCATGCATCTAAAAAGAATTTAAACATACTAAAGCAAAGACGCTAAATGCGCGTCGAAAAATGTCGAAAAAAAGCGGGTCAGGGTCTTAGAAGTCGAAAAATTATGAGAGACACCACTTTGATCAAAAAAATTTTCAACATCTTTATTTTTAAATTCTCCCCCTCTTTCGCTATGAATGTGCGAAATGGAATAGCCCTTTTTCATTTTAAATCTTTCTACAAAGTTTGGTAAAAACATGACATACTTCATCTTTAGATGCAAGAAATAGTACCCAAGTGAATCTTGAAAAGTCATCAACTATGACAAATGCATAAGATTTTTCACCAATACTTTGAATTTGAGTAGGACCGAATAAATCAAGATGAAGTAATTGTAATGGTC
Source organism: Heliamphora pulchella (assembly GCA_032270985.1). Taxonomy (NCBI): domain Eukaryota; kingdom Viridiplantae; phylum Streptophyta; class Magnoliopsida; order Ericales; family Sarraceniaceae; genus Heliamphora; species Heliamphora pulchella. The sequence goes on from JAULJZ010109915.1 coordinate 2,350, forward strand.
TACTTGTAGAAATTTCTTGTTTGTTTTTTAAACTAGTTTTGGCTTGCTTACCAAATTGGCAAACATGGCAAACATCGCAAACTTTGCCCTAAACGAACTTGGTTTTAGGCAACCCTTTGACCAAGTCTTTCTTGACAAGTTTGGATAGGAGATCCATTCTAGCGTGACCTAGCCTCCTATGCCATAGCCAACTTGTTTTATTTATAGCTGAAAAAACTTTGACATTTTGGGAATCAAAATTTTCAAAATCAATAGTATAAACGTTTTCACAGCGATTTGCGACAAATAAAACTTTATGTTCTTGAGTGTTTTTCACGGTGCAAGTGTTATGCATAAAAGTTACACTAAATCCTTTATCACATAATTGACTTATGCTTAGGAGATTATGTTTTAGGCCATCAACAAGAAGTACATTATCAATGAAGAGGGAAGGCTCCTTACCAACGTTACCTCCTTACCAATGTTACCTACACCAATGATTTTATCTTTTTTGTTGTCTACAAAAGTTACATAATCTCCATCTTTAGGTGTTAAGCTTGAGAATTTGGATTTGTCGCCCGTCATATGTCTTGTGATATCTTGGTATCCCACATCGGAAAGGGAGAGGAAGTTCCTGGGCTATAAAGGAAAAACCTTGGACTCTTACATTTAACGAGGCATTTTCCCAAGTGGTAGAGACCATAGCAGAACTCCGCTGTTAAGCGTGCTTATGCTGGAGCAATGCAAAGATAAGTGACCCCCTGCAAAGAAAAAAATCGAGAGGACTTTGTCCAAAATGGACAATATCGTTGCCATGTGAAGGGTCGGGGTGTTACAGATGGTATCAGAGCCGACTCTCCTTACCTCCGAGTGTGGGCCCCTGCCGTCTCGCGTGACACGTGGGTAGGCTACTGAGTGGGCGGGTCAATAAGGACTGGCAGGCTACCAGAGCTGGCAAGCTACTGCACGGGGACGTGCAGTCCTAAGGGGGGTGGATTGTGATATCTTGGTATTCCACATCGGAAAAAGAGAGGGAGTTCCTGGGTTATGAAGAAAAAATTTTAGACCCTTACATTCAACGAGGCCTTTTCCCAAGTGGTAGAAACCCTAGCAGAACTCCGCAATTAAGCGTGCTTATGCTGGAGCAATGCAAAGATGGGGACCCCCTGAGAAGAACAAAATCGTGAGGGCTTTACCCAAAGTGGATAATATCGTTGCCATGTGAAGGGTCGGGGTGTTTCATTGTTGAGCATCCAGTATCCAAGTATCATTTTTCTTTTAAGGAGGAGGATCTCAAGCACACCTACAAGACAATTTAAGTGATTTTCTTTTGTACCCAAATCTGTTTGGGTCCTGTAGGATTATTGACTTTAACTCTCCAAATTATTTTTGAGACACCATTATTTCTTTTTAATGGGCAATCAAATTTAATGTGTCCCCCTTTTTTTTTGCATAGAAAACAAGTCACATGTTCATAAATATTAGAAGATGAGCTTGAATAAGTGTTGGATGCTTTTACAAAATAACTTTTAAAATCTTTAGCCTTTTTAACGTTAACTACGCCGTTAAAACCAATTCCTTCCTTGTTTAAGGACATCCTTTGAGCTCCCAAGAGTTCATTAAAATTTTATTTTTTATTTGTGAATTTGTAAATTATTTTGGAGTAGTCTTCCACTTTCTTTTCCAAATCACAGGAACAATTTTTCCCAAAACCTTTTTCTTTTAAGTTCCTAATTTCTTTTCTCAACAAGTCATTTTCCTTTTCTAAGTAAGAAACCTCATTTTCTGAAATTTTGGTTAATTTATCGAATTTAACTCTTAAAATGAGTTTGTCTTTGTCCAAGGACTCAATTTGCAAATCATGTTCTTTTTGAAAGGTCAAAAAAGATTTTTTAATTCTTTCAAGTCTTTAGCTAAGTTTTCTTTTTCAAACTCTATTTTTGCATTTAAACCTGTTTGGTCCTCAAGTTCTTAGAAATATTTTCATTTTCCTTTTTCAAAGTTATATTTTTTCCCCAATTTTATAAAGCATTTATGTAAGCTATATAGTTCATTTTTAAGTTCCTCATAAGACGATATAGATTCGTCACAAATACTAGACTCATTACATGAATTACAATTAAGTGCATTAGAGTTAGGATGATAATGTACCTCCTTATTTACATTAGCCATCAAGTAGAGGTTAGCAACTTCATCATCGCTCGAGTTTTCACTTGACCCGTTTGAGTCCGAGTCATCCCATATAGTAGCTTTCATCGCCTTCTTTTTCTTCTTGGAGTCTTGTTTGAGTAAATGACACAATGGTTTTATGTGCCAGGCTTGCTTGTAGTTGTAGCAAGTAACGGCATCTTTCTTGTACTCCTTTTTACTTGAGTCACCTTTTTCAAACTTTGTACCGCAGAACTTTCTTGCGAACCTTTTGTCCATTTTGAAGAATTTTTCCAGCCTTCTAGTGATGAGAGCTATGTCATCATTATCAAAATCTTCATCTTCTTCGTCACTAGAATTAACCTTCGATGTTGTGAGGACAATGGATTTCTTGGCTTTGTTTTGTTCGTTTCCCCGTTCGTTGATTTTGACCTCATATGTAAGGAGAGAACCAATTAGCTCATCCAGTGTCATTACCCTAAGATTCTTTACTTTCGCGATGGCTGTGGCCTTAGCTTCCCATATAGGCGGCAGAACTTTGAGTACTTTTCTTAACAATTCATAAGATAGATAAGATTTTTCAAGAGCGTTAAGAGAGTTTATAATATGAGTAAATCTAGTATACATACTTGAGATAGTTTCATCATCAAACATTTTAAAACTTTCATATTCACTAGTTCGCTTATCGATTCTAGAGTATTTAACATCTTGTGTTTCTTCGTATGTAATTTCTAATTTTTCTCAAATTTCTTTTGCATTCTTACAGGTCATGACTTACTTATATTCATTTGCGTTTAAAGCACAATATAGAGAATTCATAGCACTTGAATTAATTTGAAGTAATTGCATATCATTCTCATTCATTTTTTTCTTCAAGTTTAGAAACCTCTTTACCTTCAGCGGTTTTAGTAGGAATAAAATTACCTTGAACAATCACTTTTCAAGCTCTCCAATCCATTGTTTGAATGAAAATTCTCATCCTTTGTTTCTAAAAGGTGTAATTAACACCACAAAAGATTGGAGGTCTTATGGAGGATTGACCTTCTCTAAAAGGGGATACACCTATACTAGCTATAGATCTTTTCACAAAAACTTGTTAGGTAAAAGTGCGACCTTACTCTGATACCAATTGTGAGTGCGGTGCAATCCCAAGAGGGGGGTGAATTGAATTTTTTAAATAATTGTAATTATTTGTTTTTAAATATTCTGATTACAAAAGCCAATAATTATTAATTCGTTTTTATTCACAATATATCTAATATAGGGAATGAACAATAATAATTAACCAAATGCGAAAGTAAAGAGTTTTAAAGGAAGAGAGAACAAAATCAAGATTTTTATAAGGTTCGGCGCTACGGCCAATGTCCTTGCCTCAAGTACACACCGCTTTGAGGATTCCACTAATCCCCCTTAAGGCGGAGACGCTTCTCTCCTTTATCAAGCAGAGAAGCCCTTATACCAAGAGCATGTTGGCCTAACAAGACTTCAATGACCGTCTTGATGATAATAAATCTAAATATCTAATTGTGTAAATTGAGTTTGTTTATATAAAATATATGTTTAGCACAATCAAAGATACAAAGTGGAAGCCATAAAGTAAATTTCAAATCAAACACTTTGACCACAAGATTTTGGAACAAGGCAAAAGTTGAAGAATTGAAGACTAAGTAGTGAATTTCATTTGTATCAAAATTAGGATCTATGTAAATTCAAAAAACTCATGATTATATCTTTTGAAACTCAAAGAAATCCTAAAAATATTTCTAAAACAAGAAGTGATCAAAAACTTTTTGAAAATCAAAAATTTTGGACTTTTAAAAGTTCAGTCTATTAATGCATAGCATTCAGTCGAATGAAACTAGACTGCCGAAAAGGAAATTAGATCTAAAGCAGTTCAGTCGACTGACCCACAAAGTTCAGTCGACTGAAGGGCAATCCAATCGACTGAATGGGTTACTTCAGTTGACTGAGTTGGCTTAATTTTAAATTTTTGGCTGAAACGGCTAGTTTGACATTACCACATTTAGCCCAACGGTTAGTCCAGACTTTTGGCCTATAAATAGAGTCCTTATGCTCTGGTTTTACTCACTTCAAATATTCCAATCAATTCTCTCATACTCTTACTTGTGCTTCAATTTCTTGAGTTTTCAATCATTTTTTGACAGAAAAGGTTTTAGAATTCTTATAGAACTTCATTGATATATTCTTCGAAAAGTGAGTTAGTGTGTTAATTTTTTGTACTCATTCGCTTATTGAAGGAGCACTTCTTTGTACACATTCATTTCATTATGTTGTACTTGAGAATGATATTTCTCAAGAGATGTTAATTCGTTTATAAGGATTGGGATACTTGAGAAGGGGACATTCTCAAGAGAGGCTACTCCGCCAAGACTAAGGAGAGAGGTTGCTCCACCTATTGAAGGAGTGATCGTGAAAATCCTCATAGCGGTTGGCTTGAGGCAAGGACGCAGGATTTTGCGCCGAATCTTATAAAAATCTTGGTGTTGTATCTCTAACCCTTTACGTTCTTCATTTTTATTATTATATTTTTTCTTATACTTGAATCATTCACTATTAAAATCTATACTTGTGTTTTAACTTTCAAACAAAAAGTTTTGAATCTTATGAATTAAAATCTATACTTGTGTTTTAATTTTTAAATAAGAAGTTTTGAATCTTGCTTATAAGTGAATTAAAATCAATACTTGTGTTTTAATATTTAAATAAGAATTTTTTTAAATATCCAATTCACTCATCTCTTAGGATTGCACATATACTATCAATTGGTATCAGAGTTAATCACATTATTCTTAACAAGTTTTTGTGAAAAAAATTTATGGTAGACATCGGTGTATCCCCGTTTGGAGAGGGTCAATTCTCTACAAGGCCTCCAATCTTCTATGGAGTTAGCTACACTTTTTGGAAGAAAAAAATGAAAATTTTTATTCAAACCATGGATTAGAGGACTTGGAGAGTGATCGTCCAAGGTAATTTCACTCCTACTAAAACTGTAGAAGGTAAAGAAGTTCCTAAACTAGAAGAAGAAATGAATAAAAATGATATGAAACTACTTCAAATAAACTCTAGTGTTATGAATGCCTTATATTGTGTTTTAGATGCTAATGAATATAATCACATAATGACTTGTAAAAGTGCTAAAGAAATATGAAAAGTTAAAAATTACTTATGAAGGCACTCAAGATGTTAAAGATTCTAAAATTGATAGACTAATTAGTGAGTATGAAGGCTTTAAAATGAATGATGATGAAACTATCTCTAGCATGTACACTTGATTTACTCACGTTATTAACCCTCTTAATGCATTCGAAAAGACTTACCAATCTTATGAGATTTTAAGGAAAGTACTCAAAACCTTACCACCTATTTGGGAAGTTAAGGTTACAGCCATATCCGAAGCAAGGAATTTAAGGGTGATGACCTTAGATGAGCTAATTGGATCACTGTTGACATACGAGCTCAAGATAAATGAAAGAATCGATGAACAAAACAAAGTCAAGAAGTCCATTGCTCTTAAAGCTTGAAAAGAGAGTTCTAGTAATGAAGAGAATGAGGAGATCGATGATGATGACATGGCTTTTATCACAAAATGATTTAAAAATTTTCTCAAAAGAGACAAAAAGCTTTCAAGAAGATTTTGAGGCACAAAATTTGACAAAGGAGATTCAAGCAAATTAGATTTCAAGAAATAACCACTCACCTGCTATAACTGCAAAAAAAACTGGATACATCAAGCCAAAATGTCCTTTACTAAAAAAAACTCAAAGAAGAAAAGGAAGGCCATGAAAGCAATCATGTGGGATGACTCGAATTCAAACGAGTCAAGCAATAGCTCAAGTAACGACGAAATGGCCAACTTCTGTTTGATGGTAAGTATAGACGAAGAGGTAAATTCTCATTTAAACTCGTGCAATGAATCTAGCTTTTCTTACTCTATGCCATCATATGATGAACTTAAAAAGGAATTATTTAATTTACATAAAAGTCTTTTGAAATTAGAAAAGAAAAATGTAAAATTTAAAAATAAAAATAAAAAATTTTCTAAAAAAATTGGGGAATTAAAAATTTTAAATAAAAATGCCAAAAATAAAAATGAAAACGAAAACATGTCTAAAGAGCATAGTTTGCAAATTGAATCTTTGGAAAAAGAGAAACTCATTTTAAAAGTTAAATTTTATAAATTAACAAAAATTTCTAAAAATGAGATCTCTAAACTGGAAAAAAAATGATTTTTTAAGAAAAGAACTTAAGAACTTAAAAGGTAAAAATATTGAAAATGATTTTTCTTGTTAACTAAAAAGAAAAGTAGAAGATTATTTAAAAATTATCTACAAATTTATAAATGGAAAAGAGAACTTTGAAAAACTCTTAGGAGTACAAAGAAGGTCATTAAATAAAGAAGAAATTGGTTACAATGGAGAAGTAAAATTTAAATCTAAAAATTATTTTGTAAAAAAATCAAATAACTTTTCAAACTCATATTCAAGAAATATCTATGAAGATGTAATTTGTTTTCATTGCAAGAAAAAGGGACATATTAAATTTGATTGCCCACTAAAAAGAAATAATGGTGTCTTAAAAATGGTTTAGAGAGTTAAAAACACTAATCCTAAATGACCCAAAAAGATTTGAGTAACAAAAAAAATCACTTAAATTGTCTTGTAGGTGTGCTTGATATCCTCCTCATTAAAAGAAAGATAGTACTTGGATAGTGGATGCTCAAAATATATGATGGGTGACAAATCCAAATTCTCAAGCTTAACACCTAAGGATGGAGGTTATATAACTTTTGGAGACAATGAAAAAGGTAAAATCATTGGTATAGGTAAGGTCGGTAAGGAATCCTCCATATTCATTGATAATGTACTTCTTGTTGATGGTCTTAAACATAATTTTCTTAATACAATTTTTGCATGACACTTGTGTTGTTGAAAACAAAGAAAATCATAAAGTTTTATTCGTTGCAAAATGATCTGAAAATATTTACACAATTAATTTTGAAAATTTAAATTCTCAAAATGTTAAATATTTTTTTGCCGTAAATGAAACCAGTTAGTTATGGCATAAGAGGCTAGGTCATGTTAGCATGGATCTCCTATCCAAATTTGTCAAGAAAGATTTGGTCAAAGCTTGCCTAAGACTAAATTTATCAAAGACAAAGTTTGTGATACTTGCTAATTTGGTAAGCAGGCGAAAACAAGTTAAAAAAAAAAACAAAAAATTTATACAAATAAGTCACTACAATTACTTCATATCGACTTATTTGGTCCTATGAAACCCCAAAGTCTCGGAAGAAAAGTATATAATTTTGTTATAGTTGATGATTTTTCAAGGTATACATGGGTATTATTTATTGCATAAAAAAATAAAGTATGTCATGTATTTGCCAAATTTTGTAAGAAAATTCAAAATAAAAAGGGGTATTCTATTATACACATTCATAGTGATAGATGATGAGAATTTAAAAGTAAAGATATTAAAAATTTTTGTGATCAAAATGGAATTTCTCATAAATTTTCAACACCTCGAACTCCTTAACAAAATAAGGTTGTTGAGAGGAAAAATAGATCTTTATAGGAAATGGCACTGTCACGCCCTAAAACCCGGGGTCACGTGAAAATCCACCAAACATCCATTTTATATGAAAATATAGGTTTTCATACATTAAAATCTGCCTGTTGAAATCCTGTTTTCATCCTTAAAATCATGTGATGCAAATGCTGCAAAAAACCAACCACAGTTAAGGAAAAATAGTAATCAAAACATCGTTCCCTCGCGGAATGCACCATCGCAGAAAAGAAGAGTAAGATCCTATGTACCGACTCTATCACCAGGGGACAGAGGTAGCAACTATAAACTCCTACCCATTACCTAGTTCCAGCATTTCTCAAGACCTGCTAGGTAATAACAAGTTCTATACGGAGTACCATAACGAATCACTTAGTTTATGGGCAACCACCCGAGGGCACTAAGCACCCTACCGTCTCAGTTTACGGGGACTAACCCAAAGGCCCTGAGAATCTACGCTGCGCACGTTTTTGGACTTACACCGAGGGCAACTCGTGCCAAATACACCTCATCCCGGTACATCTAGATAATCTTCTAAAAATATTTCTCAAATCGGTACATTATACATATACATAGATCCATCCATCACCAGGAGATCAAAACAAAACCTTTTCAAAATATTTTTCCCAAATGCAGTTATATAACGTATGTATAAGCAAGAGATCCAATCCATGAAGCCATGGAGATCAAACCAAAGCATGCAAAAACATATTTTCATGCAAACGTTTTAGAAAGTGAGACTCAACCCCAAGGGTCATCTCCAAACCTCCAATAAACACGTTTTCTAACTCCCACAAAACTCCTCATTTTCAAGCCTCCTTTCCTTTGAAAACCACGGGCAAAAATCACATTCTAGGACCCCACAGGCTCATAGAACTCATCCCGAACTCAAAACTTTTCTTCTCACACAAAGAAAGAAAAGGGTCAACACCAAAAGAAATGGTGTCGACACAAAAAGCGGAGGTGTCGGCACAAACAGAAAATGTGTCAACACAAATAGCAGAGGTGTCGACACAAAAAACGGAGGTGTCGACACAAACAGCAACAGAATACTCAACATCAACAAGAGGAAAAATGTGTCGACACAAAGGGAACTTGTGTCGACACCAGCAACAAAATGTGTCAACACAAACAGAAAATGTGTCAACACAAAAGAACCGAGAGTTCAACGTTATTTACTGGAGCGTGCTCAGTATCACAGAAGGGAAATGTGTCGACACTAACCAAGAAAGGTGTCGACACAACCGGTTCAGCTCCCCACGGTGATGTACTCGGCCCTACAAACCCATTATCTAGCAACTCCTAAAGCTGCACTTTGAGTTATTGCAACTCTATCAGTGTAAAATGGTACGATGGCATAGAGATAGAAGCAGCTCCCGGAACAAGATCAATGGAGAACTCCACATCTCTGCTCGGTGGCAACTCAAATAGATCGTCAGGAAAGACATCTGGGTAGTCGCACACTACAGGAGGTAACACTCCTCGAACCCTAACCGGCTCATCCAACCT
>JAULJZ010109926.1:0-11571 GCA_032270985.1 Heliamphora pulchella
TTGAGACACCTTTATCCCGCATATGGGGGATTATCACAATACCAAGAGGGGGTGGGCTTATGATGCAGGGAGGCGTATCTAGAGGAACACGAACTCTGAAATTCACAAGCGTGCTTGAATTAGAGATACTCTCTTTACTAACAAACACAATAAAAAAGAGAACTCTCAATAATTCTTATTATTTACAACTGAATTGTCCTATGGCTTACAACCACTATTTATAATCACAAATACTATATATAGTAGGAAATAAACCAAAAAGGCAATACTTGCTACCAAGGCAAGAAATAAAAGAAAGGTTATACTTGCTAGCAAAGCAAGAATAAAGAAAAATTTAGAAAACTCTCAAAAACGAAAAGATTTGAGATGATCTCAAATTTGGAAACTAAAATTAAAATAAGATCGCAAGAAAAATCCTAACCTAACACGGATTTGGCAAGCCCACGTAATTAGGAAATTAAATATTTCTTAAAACTGTGAAATTGACGTTTCCAATTAAAGATGGGCCTTTGAAATCGATCTGCCAATGTTTGGCTGCGCCTTCACTATCATAGTTTGGCCTTTGCCTTTCGATGGTCGTAGGTTTTCATAAATGAAAGGCCGAGCAGCTCTGCATCATCCTCCCCAACTTGGAAAGAATTCGCCCTTGAATTCGAATCTGCATCATAAGTTTAAAAACGTATGATTTACATATATGACTTGGAAGCTTCAAATGATAGGCGTTGGGATTGATTTTCTGAATAATCTCTACAGGACCTATTTTGCGGGTAGCAAGCTTGTTGTATTCCCTTGTCGGGAATCTATCCTCAGTGAGGATGGCATACACAAAGTCACCTACGTTGAACTCCGCAAATCGCTTATTCATATCAGCTCGCTCCTTGTACTTAGTTGTGCTATCCTCCAATTTAAGCTGAGTTGCCTTATGGGCCGGTTGTAACTAGTTGATAAAATCTTCAGCCTTGACAGGGACTCGCTTCAAATCAGGGACGTATGCAAGGTCAAGCGAAGATTGTGAGACAAGTCCATACATAATTTCAAAAAGACAAGCCACTACTACAATTAACAGAATGGTTGAAGGCAAATTCCGCTCAACACAATTTTAGATCCCACATCTTAATATGGTCTTGAACTAAGCTTCACAACTAGTTACCTAAAGATCGGTTGACTACTTCAGTTTGACCATCTATTTGTGGGTGATAGGCACTCCTGAAGTCTAACCTTTTATTGGCCAACTGCCAAAGATAATGCTAGAAGTGGTCCGGAAAGCATGTATACTGATTATAAATGATAAAACTAGGTAACCCATGCAACTTGTCTACCTCTTGAAAGTAGAGTTGGGCAACCTTCATTGCATTTGTTGTCTTCTTACAAGGTATAAAATGTACCATCTGGGAAAAACGCTCCACAACATAGATGGAATCATGAGTCCACTGGGTACGAGGTAGTCTCAATACAAAGTCCATGCTAATGTCCAACCATGGTTGGGTAGAAATGGGCAGGGGCATATAAAGATCGGCATTAGTAGCAACTCCTTTGGATACTTGACAAATATGATAGCCTGCCACGAATTTGTAAATCTCTTTCCTCATGGAGGGCCAATAATAAGATGCTGCTACTAACTCGTAGCTTTTGTCCCTTCCCACTTGGCCTTCATTATGCAACTCTTTTATGATTTGTAGTCTCAAATTGGAATTTAGGATACATAATTGGTTCCCCTTAAACAAGAAACCCTCTTGGAGGTGATATTCAGAGGCTCCGCAATTTGGCAAACTTTGTAACACACTAGAAAAGAACAGGCCAATTGAAAATAATTAATGAAAGCTATCGAAACCAAGTACCTTTGTATGCATAAGCGCAAGAAAAGAGGATCAACGACTGAGAGCATCTACAACACGATGGCATCACTCAGTTGTTCACTAAAGTATGCAACATGCTTAAATTTTGGCTAAGGATAGCTCCAATTCCAACTTTGGATGCATCACAATTTAGCTCAAATGGTTGTGAAAAATCCGACAAGATCAAAACTGTAGTGGGTGCCAACTTCTACTTGATGAACTGGAAGGCCTTGGTTGCTTCTTCTGTCCACATGAACCTTCTCCCTTTCGTAAATTTGTAATAGGGGCCATGGTAGTACTGAAGTGGGGAATGTATCATCAATAAAAAGCTGTCAATCCCTGGAAGCTAAGTAGTATGTATATCAAATAGGGTCTTTGGCTGTGGCCACTGTCTAACTGCTTCCACCTTGGACTCATCCACCGAAATGTCATCCTTAGAAATAACATAGCCACGGAATAAAATAGGACCTGTCATGAAAACACATATTTTGGTAGCCCCCTAAAGTTGTTCGCACCTCAAAACAGTATATATATATATATATATATATATTAACGAAAATGAGGTTTTCGTCTAGAGCGTCCTGGGAGCTCCAAATCTCCAATCTAATTTTCTTAGAATTTTGAATTAAAAATATGTTTAAAATATTTGATTGGCTGGCTAGAAAAAGTTGCCAAATCTTGATATTTAAAATTTAAAAAGAGATTTTCTAGAACATTTTCTTAAAAGAGATTTTGTAGGAGATATCTTTAAAAGCTTTCCTTTAAAAAATATTTGGTAAAGTATATTTTGAAATCAAAGTTTTAAAAATAGTTTACTATATTTTTTATTTTTTATTTTTAAATTTGATTGAATTTTTTAATCTATATTTATTAACAAAAATTGAGTTTTTGTTTCGAGGGTTTTGAAAGCTCTAAACCCCCAATCTAATTTTTCTAGAATTTTGAATTAAAAATATTTTTAAAACTTTTGATTGGCTATCTATCAAAAGAAGTTACCAAATTTTAATATTCATAATTTACAAAGATATTTCCTTAAAAGAGATTTTCTAGAAGATTTTCCTATAAACTATTTTTTAGGAGGTTTTCTTTAAAAGACTAACTCATTCAACTAATTTTTTTTAAATTTTAAAGTATTTTCAAGAATTCTATTAGTAACCACAACTCTAGATTTTTGGGATCTTTCTATCTTGTTTCCAAAATCATGGACAAATTTATTTTTTCAATTATTTAATTTTCTATTTATTTGATATTGTTATTTATCTTTTCTATTTTTTGGTGTATTATTAATTTTAGAAAAAATCTATTATTACATTATTAATTGAATATAAAATTATAATATAATGACATCTTAACACACACACACACACACACACACACATATAATAATAATGTTTTAAATCCTTTAAAATTATAAAACTTTCATAAATTTTAATTTTAAAACACTATATACCTATAATATGCTCTTTATATATAATTATTTTTGACGTTGGGGCGCCCTAATTGCAGCACTAGGGTGCATAGGCGTGATCTATAAAATATCAAGTGGGACCAAATTTTTTTGCTGAATGAAATAAGTTAAAAATATAAATATAATTGCCAACGAGTAATAAAAAATCAGTTATTTGTATATGTTTTTTAAAGAAAGTATATTGGAATTTATTTAGATATTTATAACGACGATTAATTTTAAGTTAATAATCTAAATTTATTATTAATTAGTGAATACGTTATGAGAAATATAATTTATATTCCAACATTAAGAGCAAAGTTTATTTTTAGAATTTCAAACTTGAAGAACCATTATTCAAAATCGTTGAATTCAAAAATTTTAAATAAATAAAATTTTAGTGTTATTCTTATTCATGACTGTCATAATTAAAAATAAATTTTAAGTTGATATGCATTTTAATCAAAATTTTGAGCTTTTTTTTTTTGATTCTATGTTATGTTAAATTTTGAACATCTAATTTTGTATATAATTAATCGCATTTTATAAATTAATTTTTTATCTAAATATCATGAGATTTGAGAGATAATTATCCAAAAAAGGGTAGAGGAGATGAAAATCAACTTAAGAAAAATATATGATTTATGTATTTTTAAAAAAATAATAAAAAGTTGAAAACAACTAAAATAATTTAGATATTGTGAAGGGTTTAAAAGTTTGTTGGCGATAAGAAACTTTTAAAAAACTTTTAATATAAAATAGTTTATAAGTAATAATCTTAATATAAAAATTTATCCCATACATAGCACGGGTTAATTGCTAGTATTAAAATATCATCGAAGTACATAACTGCAAATTTGGTGGTACCTGTTCATAAATGCCTTCACGAGTCTTGAAAGTTGCCTTCCATTCATACCTGTTCATAAATGCCTTCACGAGTCTTGAAAGTTGCCTTCCATTCATCGCCAGGCTTAACTCGAATTTGGTGGTACTTGTTCTTCAAATCTAGCCTGGTAAATATCTTGGCGCTGGCCAACCGATCAAGCAAATCATTCAATCTAGGGATCGAAAATCGGTACTTGACGGTAATTTTATTAATTGCGCTGTGGTTAACACACATCCTACATGTACCGTCTTTTTGGGGGGTTAGCAGTGATGGAGCAACGCAAGGATTGATTCTTTTCCTGACAAATCCCTTAGACAACAACTCTTCGACTTGCCTTTTTAGTTCCTGATGTTCCTTCGGACTCATTCGGCAATGGGGCCGATTGGGTAGATTTGAGCCTAGCACCAAATCAATTTGATGTTCTATGTCCCGCAATAGAGGCAACCCAATTGGTAACTCTTCAAGAAATATGTCTACAAATTCCTTCAACAATGGTTAGACAAGTTCTAGCACCATTCTTTGTTGGTCGTTTGTAAGATCGTCTTTGGCCACTAACACAAAAAATAGCTTAGCATCAGCAATCTCCTCCTTGAATTGCGTCCTTGTCAACAAATTGGTTTCCTCCCCTACTGATGGCTTGGATACAACCCCTTTTGTTGGCAACAACACAATCTTGGTATTATCGAATAACAAGATGTAAGTGTTATTACGACCATCATGTTTTACGTTACGGTCATATTTGCCACGATTTACCCAATAAAAGATGACATGCATCTATGGCAACTACGTCACACCACACTTGGTCTTTATATTTAGGGCTAACAAAAAAAGAAATCAAGAATTGTTTAGTAACTTTTACCTCGTTTCCTTTCTTGAACCATCCCAATTTTGTAGGGCTTAGGTTGTTCCGTCTTTGACCCCAACTTTTGGACTGCCTCCTTGAATACCACATTCTCACAGCTTCCCGAGTCGAGCATGAAACGACACACTTGTACGATAGATAGGTGAAAGAGAAGCATAAGGATGAAAAAAATAGCTAATCTTGATATAGTGAGAGGATGATAGAAGGATATTAACATTATAGAACCACCCCTCAGTTTCTCGAGGAGCAAGACAAACTAGTCGAATAACTAAAAGAGGTCTTTGGTCTCCAGCAACCTTCTCTTCTTGATACTCTGGGAACTACTCAGAATCATACTTTGGAAACTGCTCGGTAATATCATTCTTCTCTCCAACTGATTCATTTGTCTCTAAAAATAGGGCTTCCTAGGATTGTTACCTCTTCTGTAGTTTGCAACACGGTGCCCCAACTCTTTGCATTTAAAGCAATGCATACTAGTAATCGTTGCTTTGTAAGGTTGAGGCGTTGCTATTGGTTTAGCCGCTGGCTAGTTATTCACGGCTCTGGACTGTGGCACTGGACTGGCTATGGGACAGGTGGAACTATTCTAGTTACCGTCTGCAGTTCGACGGCTGCAGTTCGACAGCCGTACTACATTTCAACTGCAATGCTCTATGATGGGCCTCTAATAGAGAATACAGATCAAATATGTTTAGTGTCTTGGTATTGCGAGCGCAAGCCCCCAATATACTGTAATACCAAGTACTCTTAGATTTCAGAAAGATCGTTTCTGGCTAGGAATTGATAAAAACTTCATCGTGTATTCATCCATAGAGCGGATTCCGTGACTCAAATTCTGCAACCGTTGGTACATTAATCGGGAATAATTATAGGATAAAAAGGTAGCATGCATGTGCTTTTTTAGCTTCTCTCATGAGCTGATCTGTTTACTTGTCTGCCTCTGTTCAACTTGACTTATTGTCACCAAGCAGTAGCATTGCCTCAGAGCCCGCTAGCCACTGAAGGAACCAGTTTATCATCAGGAACCTTCTTAAAATCCAGGACTTCTTCGACAGTTGCGACCCAATTGAAAAACTCATTTGGCGTTACACCCCCTTGAAACTCAGGAATCTCAATCTTCAAATCTGCTTCCCAACACTAGGAATCATGGTTGTTAACCACGAGTCCCCTACACCCCCCAACTGATGGTCAGCAAGAGGAATGGTGGCAGAATCATCTTTCAAAACCTCTTCTTCCACGACGGGATGTCGATTTGGTTGACGGTTGCGAGGTAGTAATGGACTCCATGCGCATCATTCGTTCATCCGCTCGGGCCTCTCATGTAGTGTCATCATCTACAAACCTGCTTGAATTGATGATACTCTCTTGAATAACAAACACAATAAAAGAGAAAACTCTCAATAATTTTTATTATTCAACAACTCAATTACCCTAAGGCTTACAACCACTATTTATAACCACAAATCCTACACATAGTAGGAAATAAACCTAAAAGGCAATACTTGCTACCAAAACAAGAAGTAAAAGAAAGGTAATATTTGCTAGCAAAACAAGAATAAAGAAAAATTTAGAAAACTACCAAAAACAATAAGATTTGAGATCTCAAATTTGGAAACTAGAATTAAAATAAGATCGCAAGAAAAATCCTATCCAAAACCAGATTTGGCAATCCCACACAAATAGAAAATTAAATCTTTCTTAAAACGGCGAAGTTAACGTTTCCAATTAAAGATGGGCCTTTGAAATCGATTTGCCAATGTTTGGCCGCGCCTCTGCTATTATAGTTTAGCATTTGCCTTTTGATGGTCATAGGTTTTCATGAATGAAATGCCAAGTAGCTCTGCATCAGTTTATGAGGGATAAGACTATTTAACACACAATAATGATGGGGCCCTCTCTTTGTCCCCCCTAATCTTCTGTCCAACCAAACAAAGAATGAGGCGAATTTTAAACTTAGCATTGTTAGTAATAGGACTAATAATTTCGGGACACTTTATCCCATGTCAAATTATTCCTTACTGTTGCCATTTTTCAAGGGAGTTCTTTTATTATTATTATTATTATTTGATAAGTAAGTGGGGATTGGAGATCCCAGTATTTAAACCGTGGGAGTAAGTGTCAACTTTTGAATCTCATGGCACTTGAGCTAACCACAACACTTGAGTTCTTTTGTTTTTGATTAGTGGAGATTGAACAGTTGTGTGTGAGATGTTATTTTTTTGTTTATTATTTTGGTAAATTACTTCTCCTCCTATAAGGTCGGTGGAATGAAAATATTGAGGTGGATATGCGATAAGAGTAGGAAAAATAAAATTAGAAATGAAAAAATTCATTAATTGATAGGGATCACACCAACTGAAGATTGCTTGAGAGAAAGTAGACTAGAGTGGTTTAGGATCACACCAATTGAAGATTGCTTAAGAGAAAGTTGACTAGAGTGGTTTAGACGCATACAACCTGGACTAGTAGATGCAAAAGATGCAAAAGAAATACGAAGTAATACGATCATTGTTATTAGAAAAACTAGGGGGAGGGGTAGACATTAATGGATATGGAATGATGTAGTAAGATATGATATGAATTTATTGTTTCTAACTTAACATGTAACTCTTAAGAATGCAGAATGACGTAAAAGAATTTATGTCGCTGACTCCAATTTATCATGAAGCTAGTTGGATAATTAATGGACTATTATATTATGAAATGAGATCAATGCTAGTAATGTTCATCACTTGGCAACATGAAATAGGAGCGTGGAGGGAAAGGAGAAACATAAAAAGAGTTCGATTTCTGGCCAATGTGTTGAGCCCAGGACATGAAGACAGAAAGTAAGCATCAAAGCATAGTTAGAACATGCGAGTGGATGTTCATAACTCACCTAGAAAATCACCAACATAAGGAACAATTATAATATTATTTTTTGATTCCTAATGAAAATTCATAATCATTTAACCCATTGTCGCTCATTATTGCAAATTTATGCCCTTGTTAAAATTTTTGTACAAACCAATTTCCCTAATTATTTTATTTTTTTGGGCCTGCATGAATTTTTTAACTCCCGTGAATTTATAGCGTTAAAATGGATGACTTTCTGAATTTCATCAGGTTTTTTCATAATCGGTTGCATTCTATAAGAAAGGGGGAAAATATTTCCCTTCAAACTCATCCATAGTTGCATTTGAGCACTCTTAAGTCATAATACTTTCCTAAAGTGGCTGATTACCACTAATTCTGTCAAACAAATTTAGGAACCAACAAACAACAAATACTTAAGTGCATGATAAGGTACGAACCATACCAGATAGGGTTTGCCCTCAACAGTGAGCTTAACGATAATTTCATCAAATATATGATACAATGCTTAGTTTGGCATAGCAGTAAGGTTAATCCATTGCGACCTGAGCGTCATAGGTTTGAATTACTAAAATAGGCTTTTCATATGCAAGGGTAAGAATGCCAACATTCAACCCTTCTCAGATCCACAGTGCGGGAGCCTCATGCACTGGGCTACCCTTTTACTTGTGCTTCTACTACTACTTTGTACCGTATTCCTTCTATTTAATACAATTCTCTTTGTTGCTTTAATACAATTCTCTTTGTTGCTTATCGGGAAAAAAAAAGAAGACAAGATATGGTGATGCAATATAATACAACTTTCTTGTTTTGTTATTTTTTCCCCTGATCTAACCGCAATGTATTAAGAACTAATGTCACTAGCATCAACAAGAATTCGGAAAATAGAATTATTAAGGGGGCTTTGATGCTAGTGCAAATAATAGGATGAAGTATGCTTATCTTTAGTGGAGGCTGGCCTAGTATAGATGAAATAGCTGCAAACACAAGATTTATGACAATTATTTACCATATATAATGTTTCCTAAAGAATAGGTTGTCTCAGATCATGTTTGCCTTGTGCGTGAATATCATTCCAAGGATAAAATCTTAAACTAAGAAGAGGGAGGAATAGTGGGGAGTATTCAGTTTGCATATTGGGGAGAACATTTATATATATGTCTTTTATTCATAAATTGTAATAGTTTTATCCTTTTTCTACTGATTTTCTCATTTCTTGTCAATTCAAAATACTTATCAAATAAAGGTTTGTCAATTCAAAACCTTGGAAAGATATGAACTGAATACATGTCAACGATTACTAATGGAAAGTTACATTTCTTTGTCTTCATTATTCGCTTGATTATCGTAATTCTTTAGTGCCCGGTTAGGGAAGAGGCTGCTGTGTGCAAAATTTCCATCTACATTGTAGATTGTAATTTCTTGGAAGATAGTGGCAGTCAAAAGGATTGTTGTTTCCTTTTAGTATTGCTTATACATAGTTCAAATAAATAATGCATCTGAATCTAAGATGCACAACCACTTCTACAAAGGAGGCGTGCCATATTGTATATTGACAATGTTGGATAGCTTGAAAAACATTATTGGGCCTGTTTTCTAGCAGCTTAAGCTTTTGGAATAATTGGTGAATTAGCATGATATTAAAGCTCTAGCTCTAGCTCTAGGAGGTCCTTAGTTCAAGTCTCGTAATATGTGTTTCCCTGCTACATTTATTATTGTCCCAAAAACTAAAAATTTAGGAAATAGGCCCAATAATATATATTAAGCTATCCAACACTTTCTCTCACGTAAAAAGATTCATATAGCTGACTCTAATTGATTGTGACAAAGGCTTAATTTAGTTTGGTTTGGTGACTTAACAAACTATTTGGACACTCATAAAAGCGTTTCCGACACTTCTTAAATGTGTCTTAATTAATAAAAATAAATTCATATCATCAGACTCTTTTCTTACACTTCTTGAACAATTAGATGATATGTATTGAATCTTCTGAACAAGTCTTATGTGAATGTCTGCATAGTGACATTGTGCTGTATTCTTCGAAACGCAACTTATGTACACTCTATATTCTAAAGTAGTTATAAGGTGATATATATGAACTTTTAATTTAATTAGTAACGTGTTGCATATTTTTCATTAACTTTGAATGAATGATTCATATATTTGACGTAAGATAAATATATAAAAATATAAGTGTTACATTGACCTCCCATAAGATTAATTGAAAATACAGACAACTCCCTTTAGGTTTTTGAAATTGAACAGGCTTTCTTAATGCTTTACTTTTGTATTTTACATTCCTCCTTCTCTTAGTTGAATGTTAAGAAGTTTAATAGAACTTGCTGATATCGTCAATTATTTTACATTTATTTCTTATTTTACCATTACTTATGTTATTAATTTCCTATATAAACCTTGATTAAATAACAGAAAACAAATGATAATGAAAAAATATTATAACAATCTTGAAATTTACATTATCATTCCTTCACCATCCTCCTCATCTCTCTGGCTCTCCCTTCCAGCAACCACCACCACCTCCCTCTCTCTGTCTCTAGATCATCACCACCATCACCCTCTCTCTCTCTCTCTCTCTCTCCTGACACGATCGCCACCCAACCCTATCACCACCACACCATCCAACTTACAACCGTCGTGCTTCTAATGTCTAAAGGGTATTTTCTCCCTATTTCTTTTATACATAGACTTACAAAAGCTTCAGTTGATTAATGGGTAAAATAGTAAAAACGCATTTCCCATGTCGGCGTGTCCGTATCGTGCCTATGAAGATCTGAATTATTGAAAATGAAAGTTCCTTTTTCGCATTTGGAATACTCCTTTTCTATGGTAGCTTAAGGGCATGATTATATTCATGGGTTTGGCAGAATTAGTGGGGAAATAAGACCTTGTTGAGCTTGACTCTAGTCCGATTTTGTGAAATGACTTGAGAGGTGTAGAATAAATGGGAGCTGGAAACGAAAAAAGTAAAATACCACTACTTTTAACATTATTTTACTTATTTAGTGAATCGAAAGTGGGGCGCTGCCCCTCTTTTTGGACCAAAAGCCTGCCCTGAATTCTAGGAAGAGTTTTCTATTAAAACTAATGGATCCCTCCTGAAACATTTTTATTTGATCGTTTGTTGTTGCTTCATGCATCCATTTTTCCTTGCATAGTTTGGTAGTGGCATTGATTTTAGCGACTGGCATTTTGTTGACATTGTACGGACGGATGGGTGGTTTGGGAGAATGAAAGCACTCGACTAAGCTCAAGAGTCACCAATGGTGGAAGGAGATTAGAGTTAGCAACCTCGGGACAAGACGGGACGGCAGTAATGACCAAAAGGCAATTGTATTAATTGAGTTGTTTGTGATCGTAATAAATGAGAAGTGCCCTTTATATAGGCTGGACCAAGGAAGGGCGACAACTTACTTGTACCACGTGGCTCGTCTCCCTTGATTCGACTTCTCTGATATTTGACCTCTCTGTCTCCTAGCGACCTTGGTACCTATATCATGGGGTGATTGCGATACGTTAACATCCTGAGGTGGTCAAGGTACCAAGGTACAAAACGGCCAAGCCGGAATGGTCAGGCTCCTTTCTGTCCTGAGTGTTGGGTTTGGTGTCTCGAATTTTGGTATCCATGCTTGGTAGGACGTTTGGACAACGTTGGAGGATTGAAAAGAG
>JAULJZ010109937.1:0-11571 GCA_032270985.1 Heliamphora pulchella
CTTTTTTTCTGTGTTCTGCCCCCCCCCCCCCCCCTCTCGGCCACCCCGTGTGGGACGACGCTGTTGGAACAGTATTTCTCAGGAACTAGGTTTGTTGTTGTTTCGCATTCTTTCCCATGTACCAAAAAATAAAAACCAAACAAAACTTAATCTGACTTCAATCCAATCATGAGATTAAAAAGATCTATCATGTACAAAATTCAGAATGGCAAGTCATCCATTTACTTTCTACGAAACCAAACAAAGCTTATCTCGACTTCAATTCAATCAAGATATTAAAAAGATCTATCCCATACTATATTCAAAATAGTTAGTCATCCATTTACTTTCTAGGGAACCAAACACCAGATAACTCGGATATGACTTTACCAGGACAATGTTGATGCAGTCTTTTGTGTAATTAGCAACTTCCTACACCTCTCCCTTTTGGATAGCAACTCCTCTTCAGCGCCTTGTTTAATTGTACATTGCTAAGCCAAATAGCTCAAGTTGCTCGATAGTAGTAGCATCAGCATTCCAGCCAGAAAAGATCGAGGTGTCATGGTTTCCACAATCCCCCATCAGATGAGCACCATGAAGGTTTTGGGCATATAAGGGTCAAGGTAAATTTAATTCCGACAAAAAAAGGGTAAATTTTTAACTAACAAGTTAGCCTTCTGGGCCAAAACCAAAAGGCAAAACTCAAACAGTGACAAGTGGTATTAGAGCTAAACAGATCCCCCTTACATAATGTTATGCCTCGTTGGCACCTAATAAGCAACAATATAAAAGGGGCCGAGTCGAAAAAGGGGAAACAATGCACCGTAACCAATAGAAATGCAGAAAAAAATTAGCAAACAATAGTTTATCCATCCTACTAAATGAACCAAAAAGGAGGTATTTTCAACATTGACAAAATACCAATAATACAAGAACGTTAACGAAATGGGGAGGAGGGGAGGAAGGAAGGGGGGAGATTAAATTTACATTATTATGTGACCCCAATACATACAATCAAGAGATTGACTTCCAATGTCGGAGGTTAAATTACATAGAGATTCAGCATTTTGGGAACAACAACAATTTGGTCTCATTACAGATACAATTACAAACGAACTAAACAAAATCTTATGATGAAAAGTTGATGCATTACACACCTCCGAGTTGGATTAAAGCCCGCCTCTGTAAATCACCTGGAATCAAAAGATAAAACTGCCCACCAACATAGAAGCAAGGGGAACTGTGAGATTGTCATCAAGCTCAGTGCTTATAGGAAGGGATTCAATTAGTGTGCTGGTAAGAGAGACAACCAAGAAACCCAAGGCCATTTCCCAACTTTCTTCAACGTATCCAAACGAGGCAAAATAGTGCATAAAGCTGCAACAAAATAATTGATCAGTGAAGAACGACGGGTCCCTTGCTTTGGCAGATGCTAATAAGAAGCTAACCAGAAGTTACCCAATTGATGCTATGAAACCAGCAGTGGCCATCGCAATGCTACCAGCAATAGATTTATTTCCATTGTAGGGAATTTTTTGATTACCAAATCGCCTTCCAACAATGTCAGCTAAACCTGAAACAAATCAATTTTTAAAGGAAAAGATTGGGATTGCCAGTTTAAGAGTCCACGGGAAATGAAGTCAAAAAAATTAGCACACTAATAATCTCAAAGAACAGTACCATCTCCGGCACAAAGGTTGCAAATTGCTGCGATTGAAATTGGAGAAATTCTCCAATAAAGAGCACAAGCCAAAGTGATGGTGGAAGCATAGTATAGTGGACCCCTCAGAAGTTCCCTGATACATAGAAGGAGGGAAAACTGATAAACCAGGAAAACAATAAATCAATAGGAAGAAAATATAAGAGAGCTCGTGTGTTTGTCACAACTTAGACCAGTAGACTTTGGTCCAACAGCCAAGTTTCATATTCCACAAAACTCCGAGTATCCAAATGCCTTTAAAGAATTCCCAGTAGAATACTTGACACATATTATTATGTTGATATTTAAGCCCTCCCTGACTAATCCAAAATTAGGGATAAAACTTTACGGTACATTGGAAAGTGAAAAGAGAAAAGGTAAGAAAACAGAAAGTCTTGATCATTTTCTTCTCACAACTCTGAGGTGGTTTTTATCATCATATGATTTGCATCCAATATTTCATGTTTTCTAAATCAAGTTTCATATGGGCTATGTTATTACAACTACACACTGACACTTGAACCAGCTATTCAAGCCTAATCAAACCAAGCTTGTTGCTGTTCAGGATTGGCTCGTTAAGCAATGAATCTTGAAATAAAAGATTAACGAACTTTGTTTTTCCTTTTTTTTATAAGTAAAAAGATGATGCAAAAATAAAGATTGAATAAACTTCCTAATGAGTTGATCCCAACTCCCAAGTTCACAACCGACTTGATTCCATCTGAAGTTCCACCATACAGATTGTTATTAAACAGCAATCCATCTGGTGATTGGAACTATCAATTTGTTCCATCTTTTGGACTACCCTAAAAAATAAAGCAGAAATTACATTTACCTCCCTTGAGGCATCTGACAAATACAATCAGATCCCTTCTGATTTTTGAAATTACAATGACCTCCCCTGTCAGTGTTATCGTCCTAACGCGGTTAACGGCGATGATAATTTTACCATTAGTTTATCTCAGATTTTATAGTGGAAAGGATCAATTTACCCTTCTCATTTATTGAAATGACAATGAAACATGGTCGGTGGTCACCTATTTCAGAATTGTGCTCTACTGATCTCTGTGGTAATGAGACAAGAATGCCTTGTAGGATTTGAGCATTTTCAATCGCCAATCCCTCCAACCATTAAATTCACTGAAACAGAGCTTCCGTGTCGATTCTTCCCGTTGATTTCATACCTCAACCTTCTACAAATCCTAGGTCTTCCAAAGGTACACTCTCTCTCACGAAAATTATGTGCTTGAAATAAGAAAGCAAGAGTCAACAACTCTTACTCCAAAAGAGAGATTCGTCAAAGCTTAGCTGCTGCCGATCAAAGTCAAGGTCATCCCTACCTTCATCTCCATTTAACAGTGCCTCCCCTTTGGCTTTAGGAGATCTAAACCTGAGCTTTTTCTTCCTCCACAACAAGATACTATGTTTTGCAGTAGATGGCTCAGAGAATAAGGCAGTAGAAGCTTCTGTGTGCGAACAACCCACATCTGATTTACAGTTTCTGTAAAAATCCAATTTTCATCCTTGTAATTGATTCTCATATTGGAGTAAAATGCTCCACCAGCACCGTTTGCATAATCCAATGTGTTGTAGCTAAATGATTTACTAACAATAGAATCATCCTCAAATTCTCTTTATATGCATATATGTAGATACAGATATTTATGTGTTTTTATGCATCGATATACACATTAACATGCATGCGCGTATTGCAGTTTTACTGTTTTTTACGATTGTGAAGAACTAGTATGAAATTCCTAAATTCTATATTTTTTTGATAATTTTCTGACCATGAGTTTTTTATTGGCTTGAGCCACGCTTCAAGCACACCTGTGACCGTGGTCGTGGCAAGAGCCACCTTGTCTATGTCGTCAAGCTCATGTCTGAGCCAACACGTTCTCAATTATTGGGTGAGGTGGTAATCACCAGGAGGAGCTAAATGGGGTCCCAAGTCATGACTCGTCCATGTTCTCGGTCGAAACCATGGAGGCCTCTTTGGCAAATAGGGCCGAAACGAACCGTAGTGGGAAATATGAAAGCATGATTTCATTCTATAATTTGTGTGCGTGTGTGTGTGAGTGAGAGAGAGAGAGAGAGAGAGAGAGAGAGAATGTGTGTTGTGTCATTTTTACTAATTTACATGGTTTTTCTGATTTGCAAGTTTATCAACCACGTGACGATCTTAGCAGTTATCTTGATCCACCGAAAACATGATTTGTACTGAATGCCAGGAAGATGGCAATGATGCTCTTATGTTACTTCGTGATATCTATGATTCACCAGCACACGCTTATGGCGTTGATCTTCAATGCAAAGAACTAGAAGGGAATTGGTATTGTGAAGAAGTATAGGTTTTGGTAGTTTTAGTGCGAAGGGCAAATTTGGTATTTTATGAATTAAAAATGCTGATATCACTTTATCTGTCAAGTTTATTGACTGTTCTTTAACGGAAGGGAGATATATGTATATTGTTAGAAAAAGTAAGGGAGATCAGTGTAATTTCATAAACTTAAAATGAGTTGTCATTATTTTCAATTAACCTTAGGAGAGATTAATGTAATTTACCAAAAAATTAAAACAAAAGACTAAACTAAATCAAGCAGAGGGTTAGATCTCCCAACTGGGTCAATCAATGAAAAAGGGTTCTATTCATGGCATTTGAATCCGAATAACAGCAATTGTAAGATGCAGGTGATTTATGAGGGATTGTACAGTAATACTCAATCGATTTCTCTTCCAGAAATGTAACCTGTGGTCTCCAAATCTGCTCATTGACTTGACAGTAGCCTCATCCTTCCATATTCCAAGTCCAAGAAGAAGCATCTTTATTATATTGATGCCAGGAATAAGAGATGCAAGAACTGCTCCCTGACGACCAGAACTGCAATATTTTAATAGCTGAATCAGCAAACAAATGAGATAGAACTAAAAGCTTCTTTGGTAATGTTAATTTTACCTGAACAGTGGCCAGCAAAGCATGAAAACTAGCCCAACACTCACGTGCACAAGCTTCCTAATAAGTTTCTAACACAATGAATAGGTTAGCAAACAAAGATATGAACAAGATATTGGACGTTCAATCTAACTTTGGACGACAGAAAGTTTATTATAAATATGTAGCTGTTCCTCCTATTTCTATCAATTATCGACAATGGTTTTCAGAGACATCCATCAGAAAAGAGAACATGTTATTCATAAGTATCTATCAAAAAGTATAACTAGACAAAGAAACCATGTTAACAAGACTACTATAATCTCATTCTCACAGGGTAATGCCATCAACATGTTTAAACCAATGTAAATTTGAGAAATACAGAACAAACCTTTCATCAGAATAAAAGCGGTGATGAAGTCCTTTCCCCAGAATGTCACAAAAACTTCAAAAAGGCTTCTCTTTAATTCTTTCCTTCTTTTTTTTTTCTTTGAAAAGGGGGGGTTGATAAGCAAGGCTGATTAACTATCCTAAAATGCAATTAATGGAGATTGAAATTATTATAAGATACATGAAGCTGTCAAATCCCATTTTGGATGATTACTCCATCAACGGGGATATAAAAGCATCAAAGGAAAAGGAAAATATTATCCACTTCTATTTCACCATTCATAAGCAAATGTTAGTCAATACATTTCCTGAATCGCAATGTACAATCTACACAGCACCAGATCTACCACAGGCCCCTAGAGGTTCTTAACACTGTTTTACTGATGTCTAATGTTGACTGTTTCTTCAGATGGCAGTAGGAATATTGGGTCTCTGCTATCAAAGTACCGAGTGCTGTCAATTTTCTGGTCAGTGAATTATTCTTCTCAAACATCTAGCGCAAGAGAAAGTATCTCCTACAACAGGTACTCCACAACACCTAAGGTGAGATCGAATACTACTTCACAAACGGAACATACATTCCCACAGCACTTACCTATACGGAACAATTGTTGCTACCTCGAATTGATGGAAGGAATAAAGACAAAGCAACTATATGATGATTCACAGTTTTAGCTTCATACGCAGTGAGAGTCTTCAAGGAGGGCTTGGAGGGTAGTGTGTCATTCACGCAGGTTAGGTAGTGCCATTCAGGAATGGAGGTGATGTAGTGTTTCCCTGACTTCTTCCTCCACACGTTCCTAGTTTCCAACAAACCAGAGTCATGCAAACACGGTCTAAGTCAACCCCATTTTATTCTTAAGCTCCCACTCATCTAATTTCTTTCCCTACTCTCTCGATCAGCATCACCATACTCAACCTCGTAGCCAAACAAAGCTGAAGCAGTGCAGCTGCCGGTACCACAGCCTTCCTCCTAGTTTTTTCTTATTTTCCCTCAATATTTTTTTTCTTTCCTTTTCTTTTGCTTTTTGTTCCATCTGTTAAAAGACATTTCACATGTCACCACCATGTGTTCTTTTTCCTTTTTCCCTCCTTTCTACAATTTGACCAATATGGTGGTCAGATCGGAAATCTGGGTGCAAGATGTGCTTGAATCAGTGACGATAGAGAGGATGTCAGGCATCAACTCATTTCTATCTATTTTTTTCCTAATGTCTTTCTTAATTGGTTTTTACCTGACCAGTATTATAAAGAAAGAGGAATGACACGGCTACCCCACCCAGCCAAGCCAGAAAAACCAACAAAGAGCGAGGGTGGTATTATGGTTTGCTGTTGAAGACAATACAATCCATGAAGTTGCCAAAGTAAGATTAACCTCTGGCTTTGGAATCACTGCTTATATACATGGTACTAGCAATGCAGCAATGAAGACAAATGATGATCATGAAAGATTTTTGCAGAGATAAATTTCAGATCTTGGAGTCCTTTTTTTATCTTCTTTGGCTGTGTGCCCCTCCAATGAAACTGCAGCCCCAATTTCTTTGGGAGTCCTTTTTTTATCTTCTTTGGCTGAGTGCCCCTCCAATGAAACTCAGCCCCATTTCTTTCTCTGCTCACACTAACAAAGAGTTCATGCTCACTTGCAGAAAAGTTTGGGGGTTGAACTGCATAATTTGGTCATCTTCATTGCAGGAGGAGCTTCTTTATTTATTTATTTTTTGCTTCAAGCGGAGAAGATAACTCAGCAAGAGAGAGAGAGAGAGAGAGAGAGAGAGAGGAAGCTTGAAGGAAGAACAGAGGTGTTAGCTTGGGTCAGCCGGGAAAATTTGAAAAACTTGATTTTTCTTGTTTCTATAATGGCCCCCACCAAATAACGATGTGGCATGTCGGTATATGTGTCATATTATTGTGGAATGCGGTTTTACATCACCAGGGGGTGACATTGAATACCTCTTACAGTAGATACACAATGTAACCCTGGAAATACATCTGTTTTAAAATTTCCACCCATACGCAGTAACCAAGTGATTTTCTTCCAAGAGATTTATAATAACATAGGAATAAGAGTTGAAAAACTAGTATCTTACGAAGTACAAACTTTGTGCTAAATGCTAATGAAGGTGACTAATGTGTTTGCTTATTAGTAGGATGGTGAAGCTAAACATCTAGTCCTCGGAGAGTACCCTTACAGTTTATTATTTTGTTGACATTTATGGCTTCTATTGCCCTAATGTCTCTGTTACTCTTTCTTTCTTGGTCTTTGCTTCCACGGCATTTCAAGTTCTAGTAGAAATTCTTGTCAAATCATAGTTACCTTATTTTCTTACAGAAATGTACATCATTATGAACTTTTCTGCAGTGCATATATATATATATATATAAAGCAATAGAGTACACAATTCCAAACTTGTGATGGCTCCAAAGGGATGCATTATTTTTGCATAGCATCAAATTACAGGTAAAAAGATAAGTCCCAACAATAAAGTAAATCTAGAAGACCTTTTATTTGAAAAGATAAATAAAGGAGGCTATGGTCCATATTACCAACTTGTGTTTCAACTTATATATAAGTATATATATTCCACATATTTCCCACCCAATGCATAAGATGTTTCTGAACATCCAACATATAAATGGAAGACTGTTAAAATTGGGGGAAATGTTCTTTCGCCATATATACCCCTAACTAGAATATCATTCTATCGATAGACCTAAAACCTTAGTTGCACGATCCGCTTCCTGGATTGACAAATTTGTCTATGAATCTCGCTCCCGTGCTCCAAAGTAATAATCTTGTAAGAACCTCACTCCCAACTATGATAAAACCTCTCAAACATATAGATCCCAAAAAAATAAAATAAAAGTTACTAAAATAAAATAAAAAATCAATAGAATTAATAAGATTATAGAATAAAATTAACTCAATTATATTCTAGTACTTTATATTTACATAATATTTATTTATTTATAAAAAAATAATCTATATTTAACACCAATCTACAATATTTATACATATTTTAACATATATTACAATTAAATAAAAAATATTTGTTAGAATATATAAAACATATAAATGCTCCTATAGGCGCTCCCAACCTTAGACTTTTTTTGCATACCCTCGCTCCCTCGCCCCTATTCCCACTCTCACTCCGGCTCCCATTTCCACTTCGTGCAACTAAGCCTAAAACAGAAGAGGCTAGTTGGCATAAGAAGAGTTTATGACGAAAATAACTACTTATGCAGTCTGATTAGAATGGTTTTAGTATTTAGATCCTATTCTCAGTGGCATAACATGGATATACATCAAACTACGAGAGTTTACTTTCGGTTTGCGCATAGCGCCTAAGTACTTCTTTACGGGATTCAGCATCAACATCAATACAGGTCAATAGAAAAAATATGAAATTCAATATATATTTTGATCTCATGGTTGTCAAATTTGAAGATGGCAAACCCTATGGAATCATGTACACATTTAGAGAAATGAAACCACAATTTATTCACAAAAGCCAGATTTGGCCCAAAGTGGTCTGTTCTAGGTCTCGACACATGCATGGCCAAATATTTAAAAGTTGAAATCAAAGATAGTTAAACATGTTTGTCAATCTTGGAATGTAGATTTAACGCATTGTCAAGAAAAAATTACCGACTCTTGAAATGGTACAAATAGATATGTTGAAATCCCATTAGAATGGCTCCCTTTTATAATAGTAATGTGATATAATGTTGACCATATTACTCAAAAAATGCATGTTAATTATAAAGTATAAAAAGGGCAGCCCGGTGCACTTAGCTCCCGCGTGTACGGGGTCCGGAGAGAGGGCGGACCACAATGGGTCTATAGTATTTGAATCAAAATTAAGTTTCAAACACGTTGCCATTCCAAGGTACGGTAAGGATTCAGTTAACTGAAAAATGTATTTTCGAAGACAAATCATAGAAGTTATTGTAAAATCCACCACGAGTCCATGGATAAATCTGTTTCTTCCTATTGGACGCTTGGAATCAAAGGAATTATGCCCCAAAAAAAATCTAGCTTAAAAGCATATCCAATTCGTCATAAAGGAGTTGACCTAAAGATTATTTGAAATACCCAGCAATAAGATTTTGTGACCAAGATTGAACAGCAAAAAAAAAAGTAAATAAATTAAAAAATAACAACTTGTAGTGTATGCTCAGCATAAAATTTCTGTAAATTCCAAATTTGATACCCTAACTAGATGATGTAAAGATATGTGGCACAACATATCCTTGAGGATGCAAGGGATTACCAACAGTTTGGTGTCATAATCCAGGCAAAAGCATGCATTCTATTGCAGAACAAGTGATTCTGTACGAAATTTTAGTCCTGCGCTCAAATAGATAATGGCATAGACAGTTAAACTACAATAACAAACATTATGACATTCATGTAAGCATCAAATTTGTCCCCACATAGTAACCAATATGCAAAATAGCAATTCAACAAAGATCCTTGGCACAACAAAAAGCCAAATATAGTAAAATGAATGAAGTAATAAACAACTTGGGGCTGCCCAACATTGTTATCTTATGCTAGAAACAACAAAAAATCTCAGCACCATATCCATGGTAACCCATAGATTTAATCATAATGATCCACGTGGACTATTGGTCCAGTAACTTGAATAGAGAGTTTAATAACACAATCAAAAAACTTAGGCCTTGTTTGATGAGAGTTTTAGCCTTTGGACTGGACTAGTAATTAAGTGTGACCAGCAGGGTTACGTTTGTTTTGCAATATTGGAGTTGGACTGTCAATCCATTTGGATTCCTAAAACCACTGAATGACCGGATTGCCATGGCATTTCAAAGATCTTAAAAGCTAGTGCTGGGTTTACCACTGCCATCGCGTATGAGCAGTCAAAGAAGGACTGAAATACCTCACACAGGAAGTACAATGGCCACCTATATGTAGCCAACCAAAGGAATAAGAGGTCGAACTCCCAACTAACCTATCAAGAGGTGATATTGATAATCCAATCCATTGAGATTAGAGTAATAAGGTAATATTGCCCCTGAGTATCTTACATAATACCAACTCTACCCCTGCCATGATCATCTCTGATGTTGCCTTCAAGATCTTCTTCTTCTTCGGTGGCTTTACTATGTGTGAGGTCGTTGTTCGAGGCAATGAGTAAGTAAAAGGGGTAGAAGCTGGGTCCGAAATGCGTATGGCAAAGATAGCCGAGTGTGCTTCTAGGTATTAATATTACTTTTTTAAAAAGGATTAGAGGTTTTTTGCGGGATTCATAGATTTTTTCAACTTGACCTTTGTGTTAAAACTATCACTTTTGTCTTAATCTCCCTGCCCCTTCTTTGGGCAACTACCATTCGCTCATCTTTCTCTTTGGTGCATGTTTAATTAAACTATATTTGATGAAGTTTATCTTTCATATCTTTCCAGTTTTGATTTAGTTGAGTAGATTGTTGGTTAGATATTATTTAATGTGTATGACGAAGATGATAGAGTTTGCTTTAGACCTGTTGATTCACATCTCTTTTGGAATCAAGTTTTTATCTTTTTAGAACAAGTACGGGTAAAATTGGTACAATAAAATGTAATCCCATCTTGCATTGTGCAAATCAAACATATTATTATTAGTCTATTAAGAAATCCTATGCAAATCAAACATGAGCCTAACTAATCCAATCCCATTACTAATCCAGTCTAACTCACAATCCTTATACTAATCTCGCCTCTTTAGTAATTCTATTCAACTTATACTGATTATCAAACGAGACCTTAAATCCAAGTTATTAATAATAGTTCATATGTTTCTATATATAGAAAATTAATATTTCTTATCCCATCGAAATGGGATGGGATATCACAATTCACCCACTTAAAGACTCACATTGCCTAAGATGATAAAGTTCAATTAAACTATATTTGATAAAGTTTATCTTCCATATCTTTCCAGTTTTGATCTAGTTGAGTAGATTGTTGGTTAGATATTATTTAATGTGTATGGT
The DNA here is from genome assembly GCA_032270985.1 of Heliamphora pulchella. Lineage (NCBI taxonomy): Eukaryota > Viridiplantae > Streptophyta > Magnoliopsida > Ericales > Sarraceniaceae > Heliamphora > Heliamphora pulchella. The sequence goes on from JAULJZ010109937.1 coordinate 10,995, forward strand.
GAAGATGATAGTGTTGGAAAATGTGGGTTTTCAATAGTTTAGAATATGATTTTTAACTAATTTTGAAACTAAATATCTTTGTGTTAGATTAATCATTTTATATGATTCAATGTTCTAATTTGTTCATCTCTATAAGTAGAGCAATCACGAACTTTGTGGCATTTAAAACTATTAATGGGTGAATGAAAAATTGGCTCCAAAAGTGTGCCTTTGAAGTTGCCAAAATGATGGTAACTTTACCCAATCCCACATTGATTGAGAGAGTATTGGATGAGTGGCATATATAAGCCAAGTGTGGCCTAAGGGGTGTGCCCCTTGGGGATACCCAATTTTGTGGAATGGGAGGATCTACCCAAGGGTGGGTTCGATCCAAACCCCACGCGCGCGCGCCGCCGCCGACCGGCTGACCGTGCTGGGCTCAGGCTCAAGTTGTGGATCATGGGTTGTGGGTTCGAATCGACCCTTATCTTTTTATAGAAAATTTATTTAAATAAAATTTTAAATTTAAATATTAATTATTCAAATTTTAAAGTTACCGTTACCAAACCGTTGGAGGGTTCGATTTGGGACCGTTGAA